>VMKM01001352.1:0-151341 GCA_008360985.2 Macquaria ambigua
TCCTCTAAGGTTGTGTGAGCATTTGTTGAATAGCATTTCTTGGTTTTTATCTCCAAACTGCATCAATTATGGCTGACATTAGCTCACACCAACATTAACGTCAATTCTTGTGGAGGCGATTTCTTGTAGTTGTTAGGAAGCCAATTAATTTACTACAGCTGATGAAAATAGACCCCAATGGATATTTTATGGAATGGAATGGACTGCATTTATGTAGCGCTTTCATCCAGAGCACTTTACAATTTGCCTCTTAGGCCACGTTCAGACCGTCTTGAGCATTCATTTGAGTGAGGCCAGCGAGGTGGGGGTGCCAACACAGAGGACTCTGGCAAAACAACGCACGGTCATCCCGCAAAAAAATGGAACCTGGCTCAACTTTTATTGCGATGCAACGTCATCCAGCAAGATGTCCCCACCAACGTGTTGTGTAACGGGCTGTTTTTGGTCTGAATCCAACGTTTTTCACCCATTCACACACCAGTGGCAGTGAGCTACCATGCAAGGCACTGGCCTAACCATCATAACAATTGGGGTTCAGTGCTTTTGGGAGTTATCATCTCCTATGTTAGTTGCCAAATCAAATCACTTTGATACTAAGAGTCCAAGTAACAAATATCAACTCCTGCACGCTGTCTTATTGGCTTATGGAAAATGTTCATATAACAAATGACAAAAAGCCTGCATGTGTGTGTATTTTTCTATTTTTGTAGGTTTTTTCTTATATTGTATCGTGAGTATAGTCGATTTATTGCCATTATGAGAAGTAATGTTTTGTATATATATCGTGTGCTTTCCAGTCACTTAGCCCCTTTACTTGTATGAATTGCCTTTTGTTGTTTTTGGATATGTGTTGATCATATTATGTTCTTATGTGGGGTCTGTCCATCACCCAGAGTTAATCATCATTAAATAGTTTTGTGTGTGTGGTATATATATATATATATATACTTTCTCTTACCCCGCCCCTATCCAGGTGTTATAGTTTTCTTTGTGAGTATTTTCATATGTACTGTATTTGCAAGCTTGTTGTCATTTGTTATATAAAGCACCCAATCGAAACATGATTTTTATTACATGGACATCACTTTCTCCTTCCCACCTGTGTGAACATAGGTGTGCAAAGATCTCTTTCCCTGTATTTTGATGCGGCAAAAAAAGCAACCGTTTTCTGCTTGACCTCTGTTTGATTTTGAGTCTATCTTGTATTTTGAACTGAGGGATTCTTCCTAGAGCGTTCCATACTTCAAATAAAGTTGAAGCAATAAAATCATCAAATATAAAGATAGGAGTTTCATGCCAGTGATGCAGTGATTCTTAGAGTTTACATAAAGCTTTTGATATTGTAATATCAGTGCCAATAAAATCAGCCTACAAAACAGGTGTTTAGATTTGGATCAATGACAACGGTTTAGATGGGAATCTGTGAGCCAGGAGACAAGTGTGTTTACCCCGCTGGGTTAGGCCCGCCTCTCTGGATGTACCTACAGAGCCATGCTGATTTGGCACAATTATCTCAACTCCATCTAGACAGACAGCTCATTCAGACCTGAAGGAGACTCGCAGGAGACTGCATCCTCTCTAATTCCTCCACAACAAATTCAATTATCTCTTCCATGCTTGTCTATGTGGCTCCTCTCCTCCCCTTCCTCTCCCTCCGTCTGCCCAGTCTTGTACTTCACTGCTTTTTCTTTGCAAGAGTATATCATGTGCCACGGTTCACAGTGACACACAAAAAACATCACCCCCCAGTGTATTCCCATCATCACATTATAAAGCTATTCATTACTTTGAGGAAGCATTAGGGCTGAATGTTTCTCGTGGCCTTATCATTATTGATTCCAGGATTATATTTCTTCTTTTCCAAGGAAACAGGGACTTTTTTAATACAGAACTTAAGAAAAATTGTATATCCTCATTTCATGTTGTCATTCTTTAATATTCATTATATTACATGGCAGCTTTTTAAATAAGATAATAAAAAAGAATACAATAAAAATATTATGCCATTGAAATATATCATTTCAGTGAAATAAGCATGTACATGTACATTTGCAGTAACTACAAAACCAAACCACAGTAATGTAACTGCATTCTGGCTGTGTAGTTACTGCATTTCTGGCTTTTTTGGCTGCCCAGGCTGCAGTAACTTCACTTTGGTTTGGTAATCTCTGGGCTGAGACATGCCACTGAGAAACAGCCTATTAGACAGCCAAAGCAAGGGAGCTATAAGTGACAGCTAGCTAGTAAGATAACCACAGCTAGCCTTATCTAAAGATACAATTAAATGTACTTACTGGTTTTCCCCTAGCTTTTATGTGTAATTGAAAAATATCTATGTTGATAAACTGACATCTTGTTAATTCCTTTTGTTATTCCACATGAGGCAGTAGCTAAAACCAGTCAGAGGAAAAACAACGGCTAAACTCCTGCTAAGGGTAACTAGCTTATCCAGGGCTGTTTCTAGCTTTTTGGGGGCCCCTATTTTGTGAATATATACACTGTATACATACAGATACATTATTATTATTATTGTTGTTGGAGCATATAGGTGCTGTCACTCAACACACAAGAGTGCTTGGCTACCAAGAGAGACCAATCATTTTAATTTTGAAAAAAAAAAGGTTAAAATGGCCCCCTGGTGGCTTAGGGGGCCCTATGCAACCGCATAGTCCGCATATAGCAAGAAACGGCCCTGAGCTTACCTCAGACTTCCACGTCAGCCTTTGACTCTACTGGAATTCAGTGTGATTTGGTGAGGTTAAGCTATCTTAAATTGTATTACTAAATTGTAGTTTCATTTTTTATATTGATTTCAATATAAATGTAGGACACCTAGCAAAACAGAGATACATTTAAGCCCTGTGAACTACAGATGTTAAAAAATCTAAATAAAGACAAAGTTCAACAAACTAGTTAAAATGGGCAAGAAAGCTGAAAGCATATTTAAGCCATTACAACCTTTCTATCTGTTACACAGTTGGCCTGCCCTAAAACTTCAACCTCAATGCTTCAGTAGTTACTGCTAGCACATGAGAACACAGTGAATTTGGCAAGAAGTCCTTGTTTGTCTATCTTTCTATCTATCTATTCTATCTAAATGCGTGTCTTTCCAACTTTCTCTGTCAGATCTCCATCAAAGAACATCTAAAGCAGCTGACAGACGCTCACAGGGACTTTGGCCTTCTGCACGGTGAGTAGAACACACTCACACACAAATGTGCAGACACACACCTACCTACCTGCTTACACCAGACTGTTGACAGTTGACAGAATGGTTGTGTGTGTGTGTAAGAAAGAGATAAGACAAAATGTGTTCGACAAAATGAGGCACCCACCTCCTGACAGCATCTCACTCAGTGGCACTCAATAAGTGACGTGTTAGTGAGAGAGAAAAGTCACACTGCGCTCGACTGTCAACAGGTCACTGAATAACTGAATAAGTGATGAGAGGGAGAGAGTACATAAAGACTGTCACTCATGTGGGTACTCATTGAGCAGCCATGGTGGTGTATCGATCTGTTTATGCAACTTGTTTTTTTTTTTGTTTTATCACTGAATTCCAATATGACCCAGCAATCATGTGGCAAGGCTCACATCCATATCACAGTGGCATATTGATGAAAGCATATAGATTAAAGTCCCTCATTGATTGTTGCATTGAATCATGTCAATGTCTTCAATGTCAAAATCTACCTTAAAACAAGCCACTGACAATTGACTCATTTAGTTGTATATTGGGGCATTTGTTTGTTGTTTTTTAGCAATGTAACTGTCAAAGGTAAACAACAGCTTTTGGAGTCAGTTCCTAACAGTCCTCTACTTAACGATCTTTCACTTACACTTAAAAATCATACAGGCAGATGACAAAAGAAGCAGAGATATCATTTGCTCCAACAACAGCAACTTTAATAGACAAAAATGAAAAACAAAATACAAGAATGCAAAGCAGCCACAAGCAACAACTCTCAGTGATTCTCTTGCATTTGTGTAGTTATCGCTATTATTTTCTGTAGCCACATATGATAGCTGCATGTGAAAATGTAGGACAGTGGTATTGTACTTTAAAAGGAAAGTGACATGGGACACAGAGTAACTCTCAGAATACATTAAACATTAATGATGTATGTAAGTGTAAGACTATAAGGATGATTTTTGTCATTTAAGGATGTCCACCTGGAGCCACTCATCAAACTGCTAGCTGCTTTTTCTCATCAATTCTCCTTAGTTTAATTACAGCTCATCTGCAGAGTAATTAAAAGACCACAGATAGCAAAAGATCACAACATCACTCATACTCTCATGGTGGTGATTAAAATTAAAAGAACCACAGGGAGGCTTGTAAGAAAAAACTAAGAAAGGAAATAAACAAAAAGTGAAACTGACACTTCAGATACAAATAAATAGCAATAACATATTCTGTAAGATGGTAGAACAGCAACTACATACATAAAATATAATGATATCAAGGGAAAAAATTAGATTGAAGTATCCCTTGTAGATAAAATTATGTGTTTGGGGATGAGATCTGATTCACAGTGTCACATTTGTTCATATATAAATGTTCATCCAGCTTGATAATGGAGCTATATTAGTTGTAGCAGGACAGATAGAGATGGTAATGGGGTTATAATAAAGATGACAGTGATGATGATGGTGGTGGTGGTGTGGATGATAATGTGAGAACAGTGAGAATGTACACATTTTACATATCTTACTGCTATGTTGATATACACCGCATGTGCTCTGGCAGTTGTCCCACGATGCATCGTTCTGTTTTTAACTGCAGCAAATTTTACCCGTGGGGCACAATAATGCTTATACAGCGGGTAGTTTCAGCCAAGCCATCTGATTGGTCAGAGATACATTCCAACTGTGCTGACAATTCCCAGAAAGCACAGTCTGCTTTAATGGTTAGTGTGCCAACTCTTGTGGGCATAATAAGTGAGATAATTAGCAATATTTCTTGTTTTTCTGCTGTTTTTCATTATCATGTATATTACTTTAAAGAAACCTTTTCATTACATATGATGTTTTGGTAACTGCTGCATACACATTTCCTGGATGGGCATGCTTTTGTTAGACCTACAGGATGTTGATCCTGCAGTAAAATGTGTGTGTGAAAAGTTTAATAGCCTGCAGACAGTTTGAACAGTTGTTGTGACCCTTGTTTCTCTGTCTGAGCAGGATCTGTAGAGAGCCCCTTCGAGCAGGGCATCTCCCCAAACAACGTGCCCTACTACATAAAGTAAGTACTGACCTCTGAGCTGTGGCGTAGCAGATCTCTTCACTGCTATTTATACAACAGCTCCACTAGACTACACAGAAATGACCTGCCAGGTTCATTTAGTAGTGAGATACTGACAGATACTCGACACTGGCTAATGGTCTGGTTAAATGTAATGGAAGGAACACAAATTTGAGTGTACTAGCCTTTTAACAAAGTGGAGTGTGCTTTGCATTTGCACTAAAGTAAATATCCAAACTAAGCCAAAGGTATTTGAAACTGTGTTGGCGTCAAATCACGTTGCACTTGAAAAGCCTAGAAAGTGCAGAAATGTCTTGAAGTGTTTTTTGATCTGGAAGTTCAGTAGGGCAACATCAGCTGCCTCGATAAACTAATGTCGCTACCTGCAGTCAGGATTTCTCCACCCCGTGCAAACTGTTCAATAAAAACAGCAATCGATAGGAGTCAACATTAGACATTTCCTGGGTCTAAGATGCTGTTCTTGTAGATCTGTAAAGGCCAGTTCAGACCAAAGATTCGCGACGAGACAAGTTGAAACTTGCAACTAAATGCACAGTGTTCTGAAACCTGCCAGTTTACACCAATGCGACTAGACGACAGAGCATATAGTTTTCATAGCAACGACTCTCTGTACTTCCGTTCTAACTGCCGGCTTTTCAGGCTTTTTGTGTAGCTGGATATAATTTGTAGCATCTTAAAATATGAATGAGGATAGTGATATTGAGTTACTTGCTACAGTTGCATTTATAGTATTGATGAAATGGCCAAAACATAAACAAACAAGAGGGTCAAGATGACCAGCTGACTTTGCTACAAGTTGATTGGCTGTTGAAACGGATGATGCACCTGACGTTCTAAAACCAGCCACTGGCGACTTGACAAGCTGAGTCGCAGGCGACGCCATCAGCCGGCTTGAGACGGGCCAATTCACACCTTTTCCCTGCGACGTTCTAAAACGGTTTTGTCTTGTCGCGAATCTTTGGTCTGAACTAGCCTTTAGAGTTTATGTGTTCAGACAAGGGCTTCTACACCTACACCATGGTCAAAATCAAAACACATCTCACAACTCTTCTCCAGTACAGGACAGTTTATTCACCAAACGCTTTTGGCTATCTTTCTTTCATCAGGGTGGTGTCAGATATTGCTGTTCTGTTTTCTTACATACAGTCAGACTTTATATAAGGTGGCAAAGTGTAACTGGATACAGTGACACTGACTATGAAAGCACTGATATTTGGGTTAACCCCAGTTGGCAGTCGGCCCCTCCGACAGATGAGGGTAGCCTAAGTGAATGTGGAAGTTATTAAGTCTGAAACTGGTTAGGACACAAAATTTGGTCAAAAATACAGAAATGTACTGCTTCTGTCTGACCTCCACTGTGATGTAAAAGTGCAGCTGAGTAATTAAACCCAACTTGTTAGCTAATGCTGATAAATCATCAAACTTGCAATCCACGATTTCTTGCGTTGTACTCAGAATAAATACATCATTTAATAAAACTCTGAAACACATGTTACTGTAAAAGTGGAATGTCAACCAGGAAATGCAAGAAAATAGTAAAGGTTTTCAGATTATAACCTTTATTTTAATGACATTTGATGACTATTTTTTCAACTTATGACATGTTCTACAGGATCTCCTGGACAGATTTCTCTGTTTACTCCTAGTGGTTACAGGGATTTCCAAGAGAAAAATAAATTGTCATGAATACAATACAATTCAATATTACAACCAATTTTTCAACATATTCTTTAGCAAAAACAATCTTTTATCTTAACCTATCAGTGGGTAAAAAGGTTGAATCTCCTTTTGTTAACACAAAGCAGCAAATTCTATACTTTTTCAACCTCATTTCTCAAACGTATTTTTATATCTATATCTGTTCTTCATATTTATAGATAACCCAAACTCACTGTGTAGTACTTTTATGTTCCGCTATTCTTTGTTTCACTTCTCAAATAAGTCATGTCAATCATCTGTTAACATATCCATGTGGAAAGGATTTGTAGGAAAAGAACCCCAACAAAGAAAAGTGGGACATGAAAGTACAACATGTGGTAAAAGAGAGATTTAACCTTTTACCTTTGCATTTCTGGATCCACTAGATGTAAATTCTGTATTTTGTAAAAGTAATAGTTATGTTGTTTTGCATACTTAGTATCTATGGTGATCTAAAAGTCACATGACACCACCAAATGAAAACATTTGGTTAATAAAGCTTACTGGAGAAGAGTTGGGTGACACGTTTTCATTATGATGGACTTTCACTGAAGCTCACACTGGTCTGCGCCTCATTGTGTGTGCCTTCTCAAAGTTACATAACACATTCCCAGAGTAGCCTGTATGAGCAGTTGAGTAAACTTGTGTTAACGTTTGTCTGTAAAATGTATATGGGTTTAAAGCTGGAGTTAGATCTAACCTCCCTCAATGAAATAAACATTTATTTTCACCTTCAGGCGTACTTTACATGCTTAAAATTATTATGTGGTATTTTTCTCTCAAAATCCCAATAATGTTCCTTGCTGGAAATAGCGTGATAGTAATCTTTATTTCTTAACTCATCATGTAGCAGTTGACATACACAGGAATTCAAACCAGTAAAAACATTACTGAAACGATATCCCATTAGTTTGAATGATGTTCTGTGTAATGTCCTGTCCCAACATCCTGTTCCAGCAGGGTCACATTAAAGAGTGAGATGCAGCCAAACTGTTGTTTCATCCTGACTTTTAACACTTTGAGCTGGATTGATACAGTGTGGCAACTGTTGGCTTGCCTGCTATCTCTTAACATTGAATGGTGTCTAACATTCATCCATTTAGTCTTTGTGTCTGCCTGTCTTGCTTTGAAGAATTCATCTGACTGTTTGTCCATCCATATTTAGTACATTTAATCCTTTATTCTTTGACATTTTACCCATCTGTCGGTCCATCCATCCATCAGTGCAGTCATCCAGCTATCCATCCATACATTCAGCCCCAGATAATGTTAGAGAACCAAAGAGGATCCAAACAGATGTTTAAGGTTGGGACAGTTTTTCTTTGAGACCCAGAACAGTGAGTGAATCTCCACATGTCAGCGGGGTAGCTTTACATTGAAATGATCCTCAGGAAAACATTTGTGGTGGTTATACAGTCTTATTTTATCATTTGCCTCCTGAGCTTGTTTTTCCACTGGTTGGTAGCTGGACTTCAGAAGCGCAGACACTTTGACAGTTTGAGCCTTGGTCCTTCTGGTCCCCTAAAATCATTGAATCCTTTAACATGATCAGCACAATGTAAGGAGCTGAAGTCACACTTAATATACTGTATTTCTGCAACTCAGTTGAAACTATGATGCTAAGTTACCCACATGGCTTAGTTGAAAATGAGTCTCCTTAGATCAGCCTCTGCCTTTTCCCAGCTGCTGACGTTAACATGATCATCTTTACAAGGCTGTGTTAAAACTTATATAACAATATTTCTCCAGCTGACCCAGATGTTTTGTAAGTCTTTTGCAATCTGTCGTTGCCAAAAGACTGCATGGGAGGTCAAAACGTTCAGACATTATTTACTTCATTATGTCTGGAAACATGCTTGTCGAGCAGTTGAGTCCCTGGTCGCACTGCAGTGCTCTGGTGAATGCTGGGAGACTGTTTACTACTCATCAGCAGATAGCAGAAGTTTTGGAGGTGGGGTGTGTTAGCACAGTAAGTAGTAAGCACAGTCTCATAACTTCTGCCTCAGCGCTGCAGGGTGCACAAACAGTCGTCTAACAGTTGGTGAGTTGGTACAGCAAAGGAATTTAGAGTTAAACATGAGAGATCATCAGGGAAATGTTTGACTTTTGGACCCGCATGCAATCATTTGGCTACAAACTATTCTACATGATTGGGTACATTTTATGGATGTTTTATGTTTGTTTGTTTGAGCTGTAATTTAAATTCAAATTTAAATAGTTTAGAGGAATGCTGTGATAAATCTAGAGGGGCTTTAACGTCTACAGCCACTACCAGACCTGGCAGTGGCTCCCGACAAACTCATGTTGCTTGGCCAAGCATTGTTCGGACCCACAGAACTTAATTTGAAATTCTAGTGGATTAATCATAGTGTGAGCATCATATAGCATATAAGTGTTGGAGCAAACAGATACACAGTGTCATACAATGTAGAGAAAATAAATAAAGCTAAACACTCCCCTCCTCTTACGAATGAAAAGTTTAAATCATTAGCAATAAAACGCACCCTTACACAATTCAATACACAATACATTTCTAGCATGTTCCCAGCTAGCTAGTATGTTAGCCGTTGGCTACGTCACCAAGCCTCTGGCAGGTGAACGTTGATCATTCTTACTTTTTGATGTGACTGGGCCTTTGTTACTGTAGCCACAGTGGCTGCTGTACAGCAAAGGTTACATAGGCTTAGCCCTCCACCTCACATTCCTAACTCATTGGTCAGAATAACCCCACAATGTGATTGGTCAACCTCCCTTCCTGCTTCTTCTACAGTCAGAGAGCTCTCAGATCGCACCGGCTTGGTAATCAGCAACTAGCAGTTTGGTGTGTTTGAGTTAACACTTAATCACTGAGTGAGAGAGATTGCATGTAACTGGCACTACATGCTTGGCTGATCTCGAGAGTTTCTAAGTAACTCGCAAAGAGTTTTTAAGTAACTCTTCGTTTGACGTGGAATTAACTGCAAGTGAGAGAAACACATTCCACTTCAAAAGAAAGAAAGAGAAAGATGGAAGGAGGGAAAGAGAAGTGACAGATTCTCCTCTCCACATGCAGAGAGAAAGCTGGACCTGACCAGATGACCGAGACCCTGTGAGTGCCAGATGACCACACACACACACACACACACACACACACACTCGCACACACACCTGTCTACACACACATACATTTCCTTCACTCTATGCCACGTGCACACACACAATATATATCTAGAAAACATACACACACTGCATATTAACACACAAACATGATATGGCCAAAAGTATGTGGACACCCAAACATTATACTCATATGTCATTCCAAAACCATGGGCATTAATATGGTGCAATGACAGCCTCCACTGTTCTTCTTCATTTACTCAAGTACTGTACTGAAGTACAATTTTGAGGTACTTTCCTTGAGTAGTTTCATTTTATGCTATTTTATAATACTACTACACTACATTTCAAAGGGAAATATTGTACTTTTTGCTCCACTGCAGCTATGGTTATTAGTTACTTTACAGATGATGAATTTATATACAAAATTTGAGATGGTCTTATAAATTAGGGCTGCAACCAACAATTGTTTTCTTTATCAGCCACAACATTACTGTAAAATGCTGCTTACATGTCAATGGATCAGTAATAATAATACAATGATGTGTAAAAATGTAACTACATTGACAAAGGCTATACTGCCTCCATAACAAGTAGTTTTACTTTTGATACTTTAAGTACATTTAGTGTATAATACTTAGGTACTTTTACATTGTGAAGAAGCACTCCACCAATGTTACACATACTGTAAAGGTCAGTTTACTAGTCATGAGGAGTCCTACTTAACCTGTGAAAACAGCTGTATATTGTATTCTGTTTTGGACTTGGAGACTACAAATTTATAACAGAAAACCTGCGTTAAAAAGTCAAGGTGTGGAGTTTGAAAGAGGTGCATTATGGGAAATGTAGGATCCAGGGTATTTGGAGTTTGACACATACTAAGGGCTAAAAGTCAGGATATCTCAGCCTCTGCTGCTTCGATTTTGACCATTCTTTTTTTAAATTTTTGTAATTTTTTTATTACTGTTTCTCGCGAGTCCCCTGGCTTTATGGAAGTGCAAATCTAAATCACTGGAGTAGCCCTTTAAGTAGAAGATGTGAATACTTCTTCCACCACTGCCTTTCAGCTACAAGAGCATTAATGAGGTTGGCCACTGATGTTGGGTGATAAGGCCTAGCTCATGTTCCAGTTCATCCCAAAGGGGTTGGAATGGCGTTAAGGTCAGGGGAAATTAATCATCCCCAAACTGTTGCCTCAAAATTGGGACTATACTGTATCTGTAAATATCATTGTGTACTTCATTTAAACTAAGGGGCCCAAACCATGAGAAAAAGGCCCCAAAAGTACGCAATGTTTAGTGGGTCCAGTGTCCGCATACTTTTGTCCATGCACACATTGTAGATTTCACACACTGCAGCAGCCAGTGTGCAAACATACAGTACACCCACTCAGGCTATAGCCTACACACAATTAACAACACACCTGCACTGTGTCTCATGCATACAAACACCCTCTCATACACATTCAGGGCGACAGTGACAGTGCGACAACATATGGCCGAACAACTGCTTCTCGTGCGCGATCACTTGTCTGCTTCTGGAGATGATTTCCTCAAACCTGCAACATTCACCTTGTCTCACACACACACATACACCCACACCCCTGTCCTATAAGGGTGTGTTTGGTTTGCCTCACTGCAAGCAAGCTACCCCACAGGTGGAGTCCTCAGTTTAAATCCATAACCTCCTACGCAAACATAGTCAGCTGCAAAACAACGTCCGAGAGCTTAAAATCAGTAATCAGGAATTGTTTGATGTGTTGAATCCATCCCCCTCTGTCCTCTTCCTCCGTCTCAATCTCTTGTCTATTTGCGACACACACACCTACACACACTCAGGTATAAAGACATACTGTTGTGGTGGGATAAAATAACAGTTGAGACTTGCCTATAAATTACAGCCTGTTCTTCTCTCTTTGCTGGTGCAACATAGCCTACATTTCTCAAGCCTTGAACACTGATTCCCAAAGCAAAGAGACCCCCCCTCCTCCGCCTCTTTCTCCCCTCTCTCTCTTCCTGTCTCTCCTCTCTTCTCTCCTGTGTGCCTTGTAAAAGCAAAAAGTGCCTTTTTCTCTGTCCTTCTCCGCCTTCTTTCCCTTTTCGTCTCTTCCTCTTTTCCTATCTTTCTTCCTTTCTGTCCCTCTTTCTTTCTCTCTCTCCATGGCCTTGAATGTGGGAATCTGTGTCTTGAAAAGCAAAGAGCCTCTCTCTCTCTCTCTCTCTCTCTCTCTCTCTCTCTCTCTCTCTCTCGTCAGGGAGGTGAAAAACCTCCTCGGATGGTGCCGAGGCTCCTTTGCTTTCAGAAACAGCGGGATGGGGGGAAGGGAGGCAGAGGGAGGGAGCCTGAGCTCCGCCTGGTCTAGCTGAGCTGCATCAAGCGTCCTAGAAGCACACAGGACTAGAACGGAAATGTGCTGGGTTTAATTTCAAAATAAAGGCATCAGCAATGTCGGGTGGTTTAGTATTGGTTCAGTTTTTCTTAATATATTGTGTGTAGCAATTAAACTTTTGTCCTATGTCCAGTGATCAACAGTCAGAGCTGGATTAACCCACTTGGGGGCTCTGGGGCAAAAATGAGCTGGGGGCCCCAATTGACCCCTAAGGGCCTTGTTATTTTGATTTTACAGTTTAGTAGTGCATATTCATAAACAAATTTGGAATTAATCAAAGTGTCACACTTGGTGAGTCTTTTGGGGCCCCTTTAAGCTTGATGACAAGTTATGCATAAAAATTAACTTTATCACACTGGTAAAAATAATTTCAATTATCTGCAATAAATTCAATTACCAAAGACTGAGGTTATAACCTCCAGTTATGAGGTGAATATGTAAACTTGTGACTTTATTCTTTTAAATGGTACCAAGATGATTTTATAGAGCACTGCTGAGATGATTCAATTTAGCCACATGTTGTATTTTTTCATCTACCTACGTAAATCTAGGTATGACCAACAGCATCTCTGTGAATAGATTTTTCTCATTTTCACTTGTATAGTTTGTCAAAAAAGCACAGCGTCTTTGTCAGTGAAGCTTTTATTTTGAAGCAATAAGCGGAAGTGGTCTTTGTTGTATTCTGGCAGGATTTGAGTCTCGTGTCTCGCTGGCCAGTCAGCCTCTGCAACCCACCGCTGCCGCTTGCAGAGGAACACACACCGACACACACATACATACACGTAGGCTACCCACGGTAATCTCGGACGCCTCTCTCCTGTGGTAGAGGACGCTTGGTCGGACCGCGGAGGGGGTCGGGATATCGCCTCAGTTCTGCCCGGGAATCGGTTCATTTCTACCGGACGCGGAGCGCTCTGATCTGCTAGGCGATGCGGGAGCAGCTTCGGAAGTGAGTGCTGGGCTGGGGACCGTTTATGGTGGTGATAAAGAATGGTGATGGTAATTGTGCTGGTCGTAATGCAGTAAACCTGTTCACACAGACAACACATTGGCTGTGGGTTTTAATGGCAAGCAGAGAGGCGGGGAGCTGGAGCAGATATGTCCCCCACACTCAGCAGAAAACGTTATTTCACCTGTAGTCCAGAATATGTGCAAAAATAGGCGTGTGAATGTTTAAAAACTGGGCAAAGATGCATTCAAATTTGATTTTGGACATGGGGAATTAGATGTTCTCTCTTCATGTGTGCTGTTAACCCATATCTACGATCCAAATCGAATGGATGTCACCTAGCATGTTCAAATACATTCTGTGGCCAATTTTGAAGCATAGGCTACAGCAATAATATAAGTTTAAAACATATTTTTGCATTTAAGGAATAGAGCCCATAACGCATGAATGGGAAAACGGAGACTTTGATTTTTCCATGAAAAGGGAGGCAAACGGTTCTATTTGGTAGCCATTAAACCCAACCAGCCCCTTCCTTCACAGCGGCTGTTGGTCGTGGTTGTTGCCGGGGAACAAAGCGAGGTGTGCGGCCAGTCAGACTCATCGACCCGCTGTCCCCTCCGGATACCCGAACCGTGCAATTTCCCAGTTCTAAATCCTTTCTATGCACTGTTTTGCTGGCTAGTTGCTGCAATGTCGGAGTAAAAAGAAGGGCATTGATTGCTTTAAAGCAAACACACTGTGTGTGTTGCCTGCGTTTACTTGCCTGTATGTGTTTGAATTTGGCCCGACGGGGATTTTTGTTAATTTATGCTTGTGTGTGTGGTGCGTTGGCTGAGCTTTTGCAAGAGAAAAGAGCCCTGCCGAGCAAAGCAGCAATGTGTCAGTGTGTTGCATTCCTTCACAGTCACAAAACGCGCACACGGAGGTGCAAACACAACCATCTCCGTGCCAGCAAAGCAGCCCGTGTCTGGATCAGTGCGTTTTTCCACGGTGCGTGTGTGCGGAGGTGTGCACATCGTGCACGGCGATTTAGATGTGCTGCGTTGGTCTATTTTCGGCTGGGAAATAACGCCAGGCCCCATTTTCAGCGCAAACAGCGAGTTTTTAGGTTCATGTGTGCTGTTCATTAGCTGCGGTCCAGATCATCTGCTGATCAGCTGGTAGCAGTAAAGTGGATGTGGTTGTCCTGCACTGATACTACATGGATATCAATGCGTGCGTGTGTGTGTGTGTGTGTGTGTGTGTATGCACGCACTTCAAGAGTTGCTGAAAGAGCAGAGAGAGCAGAGGATGCGAGCTGGCTGGTGCAGAATTTTGGCACCAATGTGATTGCAGGTGTGTGTGTGTGTGTGTGTGTGTGTGTGTGTGCGCGCGCGCGCGCACTGATTAAATACAGCTGATGGATAAAAAGCCTTTAACACACACACACACACACACACACAGATTCAACTCTGGTTGTTGGATAGTGGTGCTGACATGATCAGGCATGATTGTTATTTCTTATGTGTGCTGTCTTTGTATTTGGTGTAGATGATTATCAACCACAAGCCTATTTCAGCCTAATCTGTGGGGCAAATTTCTGCATTTGGAGACAGTAATGGAAGAAACTTTCCCACATTGAAGCTGCCAGGCCTTTTCTCTTCAGGTGTCATGTTTGAATTACTTATAATAAATTACTGGCTCTGGATAATTGCAGCATCAAGAAGACATTGTGATATTTCTGTATCGGCATGTGTGAATAAATGACTCTGGCATAAATGTGTTGACTTGGTTGAAATGTTTAATCGGACTGGTCTCAAGAAAGAAATTTTGAGCAGCAGCTGTCAGAAAAGTTTTAAGATGTTACTTAATAACCATCTTCCTTAGCCCTCAGGGGATAATTAGCTCACCAAAATCCTGCAGCGCAAACTCTAAAATATAAAATATGAATGTCCGCCACTACAGACCAAGAGAAGAGCTGCTTGTGTTTTCTTCCAGCCTTTCTCAGGGAGCCGTCAGGCAGGCGAGCAAGCCAGATCCATCGTTACTGCAGAACAATTTCAGCCCATATTTCATGTATGAAAGAGGCTTCTGTGCAGACTAGTAATCCGTTATTAGTATGAAATCTACTCCTTTTTCAGAGTAATTTTCTCCGCCTCCGAAGGCCTCGGGTTGTATTTTAAAATGATGAAAAATGACTTCTTGTGTGTACAGAGCTAAACTAACGAAGTACTTAGTCTTCAATCAGGCTAGATAACCTGCACTCATCTTGCACACCGTTTTAAAAGGGTTGATAAAATAGCCAATGAGCTGTTTATCTCTAATCACTTCTATTTACCAGCGGTTTTAACCTCTGGCATCAAATGATTTTCCCCCCCTCCTTTCATGCAATTTCACATTGATTATTACAGCAAGCAGAGGCTGTGAAAACAAAACATTCGCCAAAGGTCACAAAGTAAAATGTGTGAGGAATGAATTTGTTCCATTTGGGTTCAATCATCTCTTTGTTGAAAGTTGAACTGCAGCAGTATGAGAACTGAATGTTTTTCGCATTACATAAGGATTGTGGTGGGCAGGCAGCTGATAATGTATGATTGACACTTGTGACAAAAGCCATAATTTTCACTGCTACGCCTTCAGTTCATACTACAGATAGAGCTCAGCTAATGTTTCTTAAGTTTTAACTGCTGGACATAAGATGTCTCCTACTTCACTGAAAAGCCCACTCTCAGTGTCTGTGACCTGGAGGCTTTTAAGTTTCCACATCATCTTAGTTTGTTAGTTATATACTGGACCAAACTAGTTGTGATGTTATAAATCCTGCTGGTACGTCCAGGTGTTAAAGTGAGATTTAAGGTGAGAACATAGAGAGTTTCCCCCCTCCAGCAGATTAATGTGAAAACAAACTCTGCACAGCAAAACACATTTTTCACCTGGAGGGAGACTTTAATCAGCAAGGATTTTGAAATTCAATTCATCTTTTCATTCATTTATAATGCAGAAGTTCCAAAAATTCTGTGGTTTCAGCTTTTCTCTGTTTCATGAATGTAGTTTTGGGCTTTGGACTGTTGGCAAAGACAAGCCATTTGAAGACGTCCCCTTGAACTCTGTGAAATTGTGATGGCCGTTTTTCTCCATTTTAAGACATTATATAGGTCAAATGATTAATTGATTAATTGAGAAAATGACCACTGCCTCAAAATACTCACTAGAGGACCAAATGTGGATTCATCCGCAGCTGAAAATAGTCCCCAACAAATGCACCATTTCCTCCTCTTTGAGTAATGTTTGTTAAAAAACATAACATAAAAACTAGCTCCGTGTGATCCCTCACGTTTTCTCAGTACTTTTCGGTTCTCTTTCACAAACAGCTTCCTCTCATACCCAGCTGATGAACATGGCTTTCATGCTTTTTAGCCTGCTTTTTCTCTTGTTCGCATTACATCCCTGAAGGCCATTGTCTGAGCTCATTCAGATGCCTGGTGTGCAGGAAACATTCTGTCGGGGCTCACTCTCAGTGATAGGCAGAGGAAGACATCGCCATAGACCATCAACCACCTTTAATCATTCATTCAAGAGCCATAATTGACTGCAGCGAGAAGTGACACTCGTGTCTCTGTGCGGATCCATTATTTAAAACGCCTATCTGTCACTGCCGCAATAAGCTATTCAGCTGCCTGTTAACTGCAATATATAGCATTGTGTGTTCGCACGTGTGTGGGTGGGTGTGTGTTATTGTGTGACAGCACGTGTGAGTGTTATCGCTGTCAAAAAATGACTGCAGTTCAATCAAACTTTAGATTATGCTGCACAGAGGAATGTCTTATACCTCTTTGAAAAAAGCAGGCCTTGAGAAATAATCTGATCACATTCAGACTTTTTCTTCAGTATCAGAGTAATTGTTGTCACAGCAGCATGACTTTCTACAATGCAGATTTTAACAAATAGGCTAAAAACACGGAGGTGTACATAGTTTTAGGTTCAATATTCAGATGTTCATCAAGCTTCATCCTCACTAACTAACTGCAGGTCACGATAACGCCGTTATTTTTACCTCATGATCTGATATTTTAGTCTGGCATCTTGTGTGATTTGACAGACTTTAACTGACCAGCTGACGTTAGGGACCGTCTCAGAAGTGCATGCAAAATGGCCAATTTTTGTCAATAGCTTTCTCATTTTTCCATAGATACTTCAAACCAACTTCATTGTCATTTGGATCTACTCCCACTGCACGCAAAACCTCTATTTCTATTAGCGATACTAGCAGCATGACTCCATCACTGGCAAAAAATTCAGTCAGTCCACTTCTTTGGTCCAGATCGAAATATCTCAGTACAGAAATTCATGTAATGCACAAATTGAAGGAACATGTGGGATTACATTTCACTGTGATTGTACCTTTTTATATGATTACATGTGACAAATAAACTTGATTGACTGATTGATGTTCCCCAGAGGATGAAGCCCACTAACTTTGGTGATCCTCTGACTTTTCCCTTAGGTCCACCATGAGGTTGATATTTTTAGCTTTTAGTGAAACAACTATTGGATAGATTGCCATGACATTTGTTTCAGACAGTCATGGTCCCCTCAGGATGAATTGTAATAACTTTGGTGATCCTCTGACCTTTCCTCTAGCACCATCATCCGATCCAGATTTAAATTTGTCCAACACTTTGGTTTATGACCAAATACCTGCAAAACTAATGACATTCCCGTCAGCCTCAGCTGTATTTTGTATCGCTAATCAGCGGTGTTAGCATGCTAACACGCTAAACTAAGATGGTTAACATTATACTTACTTTACATCAGCATGTTAGCATTGTCATTGTGAGCATGTCGTAGGGCTTCTCCCTAAATGTCAATAATTCGAATCATCTGAGAAGACGACCCTGAGTCAACTCGCATTTTGTCAGTCGAATCACTGCACTTTTTTAAGCTGCATTATTGTACACAGAGCAATGCAGGGCAGACTGGAAACTTTTACAAACTGAGTCTTGTTTCAAAATGACCTAACTACAAAACTGTGATGGAAATGGAAAAGGGCGGGGTTCGGCTGACAGAGTTGTCAACAGCCAATCAGGAGAGGCGCTCCCTGGTCACTAGGATGAACTGAACTGTGTATTTCTTTGACTGTGTAAATGTGATGTTTTCACACTGGACTGTACTGGGCGGAATCTGTGATTGATATATTTCTCATAATTGTGGATAAAGTAATTATGAAAAAACATCAGTAATAATGTTGAGTGTGTATAAAAACAAAACACATCTCTAGATAAGAAAAAGCATGAACCACATGAAAAATTAAAATACCTGTGGTGGAAATTGTGTATTTCCTTTGGAGAAGTGAGCAAATAAAACGAAGATCCAACAAGCCATTGTCTTTTGTATATTTAATTAAGAAAAGAATGAAACAATCAGATGAAATTGTGAAAAAGAATAAAAGAGATAAATGAAGGGGGGGGGGGGGGCGTGCAGGCGAGCACACAGAGTCAATCCAATTCAGCTGGAGGACAGAGATCATACACCAAAATGCATATGAAGCGTCTGACCAAGAAGGAAAGATGCTGTCACATACTTATAACCTCACAATACACAGACAGACATATCAGAGTACGGAATCACCTCTAACAAAGATAGTCTGTCTCCAGCTAAGTTTCCCTGCCCAAGGCTGGAAACCCAGGGCAGACTGTTCCCCAGACTGCAGCTGTCTTTTCCCCTGATTACAAACAATCTGTCCTCCCGCTGTAACCAACCAAGATACCAATGTACCTTACGACAGAGATGACCCAAGACAGAAATTATCTAAGTATGTAGAATTAAGACTGATTAACAGGAAAAACAAGTTATCATACTAAACATATCTATGAGACATAAAGAGAGAAATTTAATTACACTAAACATATCTAGTAAGAAAGGAAAAGAGAAATTTTGCCCTTACAATACCAAAGTTGACACCCCCTCCGAGTTGATACATCTGCCTGATGTTAGCATTTAGCTGGAAACGCTGCTGTGCCTAAGTACAGCCTCACAGAGATGCCAGCAAGGCTGCAGACTCTTAGTTTGCTTTGAAATTATGCAATATGGCCCAATGAGCTATT
Organism: Macquaria ambigua; assembly: GCA_008360985.2. Taxonomy (NCBI): domain Eukaryota; kingdom Metazoa; phylum Chordata; class Actinopteri; order Centrarchiformes; family Percichthyidae; genus Macquaria; species Macquaria ambigua. The sequence continues at coordinate 19,482 of VMKM01001352.1, forward strand.
CTGGCCCTTTTTTATTTTTCTATAGCATTCTCATCTTTTATCATAGACACTTCAGACCAACTTTACATTCCTCCAGGTCTCCTCCCATTATTTACTCATCCTTCATGATTTTAAAGAAAAATCATGCAATATGGCCCAATGCAATTCTGACTCATATTTTCCTACTGTTAAAACCTTTTTCTTTTCCACCCAGACCATTAACAGTTATACAGCTTTTATTTACATTCAGTTTAGACTCTTCTTTCTTTGAAAGTGAGGTTCAAATACACATTCTGCTTTATTGTTTGATTAATTAAGGTATATGGTTAAAATATAATGTTATTTGTATATTTTGTGAGCAGCTATGAAGAGTGTAAATGGCAGTAGAAAACAACTGAACACAGAAAATGAAGCAGTCAAGACAATTTCTAACTTCCTGTCCTGTGGTACCTCTGGTATAAATCTTAATACAGGTATTTATGTGGAATAAACAGATACAGATAGTCGCTTTGCCTGACACCCCTACAACAGACACTCATAACAACAACATGTAGTGCATTTACAGTATGTATTGCCGAAATCAAGACAATACTTCTTTGACCTTTATTTATTTCCAGTTTATTGTGTTTTCAGTTTTTGGTCGCTGTGCTTTAGCTGCTTCATCCCAATAAGATAGTTTAAACCGTTATTGTCTCAACTGGTTTCTATCCCTGTTGGCGGTGGGAAATCGTGAGTGGGGGGTGTGAATGTTGAATGTGCTTCCCCTCCCTCGTCAGCTTCAATCAGATCGCCCTCGAGCAAGGCAGCAAATCCCTGACTGCTCCGCCAGAGCCGCTCAGCGTGCAGTACTTTATCTTTTGACAGTTTACGATGCATTATCAACACTCTGGCTTGTCCTGGGGCCATGAAACATTTTCTAGGGAGACAGTGTCAGCTTTCGAAGAGCATAAAAAGAGTCAAAACTAGAGATGCTTGATTCCTGCAGGCCACCATTGATATATGATTGTTTTGTTCATTAATCCCAATAGAACATCTGGTGGGAAGTGGTAGCACTGCAGTTCTGGAGTTTGTAGACATATTGGAACAATGTGTGTTTGTCAGGTGTTTCAGTGTCTATCTGTGTGCTAATGTTAGAAGAAAGATGCAGTACCGTCCTCTAGCAAACACATAGCTGGTTTCCTATAGGAGGCTGAAGCTGCATTGGGTGGTGGAGACAGATAAGGTGTTGAGGACAGGTGGGTGGTGTGGCAGAGATGGGGGCGGGGAATTTGATGTTTGAAGTTAAAGCAATAGTGAAATGTAATGCAATACTTTATTGATCCCTTTAGGGGAATTCTCTTTTGCCTAGCCTCCCCTCCACAGAGTGCAGGGTCAGAGACAGAAAAAGGTCCTGATTCAGAACTATTATGTTGGTAAGCTTAAATTATTGATATATGAACAAAACTAGAAGATTTTCCCAAAATTGATCTTAATGAGATGCAATCAGATTTCACAATCAGAGTTTCTTTTCCTTCAGAAACAATCTTTGGCTTGCAGAGAACAAATTAAGCAAACAGCTGTAAGTTTCATTTGAGCTATTACACAATGTTAATGTTAACATGTTAAATCATTAACAAATTGGCTGAAAAGGAGAAGCCTCTAACATTACGTGAATGTTTTGTACATTGATCTTTGCTAATAAAAAGGTGAGGAGTCAAAAACGGTTCAATAAGAGATTTGTTAGTATTGGAGCTTACGTATTAGGGTATTTCTGCAACCTCTAACCGACAATCGGATCCCAAGCCTATGCTAGACCAGAGCCTTTTCCACTCCACATAAACTGCAAGAGGGCAGGGCAAGTTAAAAATCCAGTAAGAAAAAAATGCTCTGTTTTTGTTAAGGTGAGACCTACTGAGGATTAAGTCTTGTCCTCCAAGGATATCACGTAGAGGACATCGTCTAACCTTAACCCATTCGGATGACGCAGTCATAAATTACATGTTTGAAGTGTTTCCACAGACATACCCGACTTGAGCTGAACAGTGTCAGCATACAGTTTGACACTCATCGTTGTCCGTTTTCACTGTAACTAACCGGGAAACTGTAATGCTTCCATACAGGGAATACAGGTAAAACTTGTGCTCTAGTATTTCTGTTCCACGTGTGGGAGTAGTCAACACAAATTGATTATTTTGACAGTAATTGTTTGGGTCACGGGAATTAATGAACTGAGGACATCCCATACTGAACTGTACCAAACGGTTCGTGACGAATACACATACCGATACACCCCTAGTTACATTAGATAATGTCAAACTGAACAACATGACATCGAACTTTGGAAGGGGATACAGTCAGGATATGTTTTAGACATTTTTACATTTTGGCTTTTGTGCCACACCAGAATACATTGGGGATTTATAGGAATTTCGATCATTACAACAGCATACCAACCAAAACAGTATCTATTGTTTTCTTGTCCAGCAGGACACTGGGCTCAATAAAGCAGCCTCGCCTTTCACAGGAAGATGAATTGTTCTGTGACTCATCGATTGGTTCTTGACCCCTGGGTTGAGAATCAGGGACTGAGATCATCTCAGTTTTATGTGAAAATAGAAGTGCTCTTTATTACTGTTGTTTGCTTCTGAGCAGCTGCAAGTTACCTGCCTTGTTCAAGGACATCGGGGAATTGAAGTACAACACTTCTCAGTCAGAAGCCCACGTCTCCGAGCTACTGCAGTGTTCTGGATGGAAGCAGCTGCGTGTTTGATGCTGCACGGTTATTAGAAGCATTTGTCCGAGTGGCTCGGAGCCGCACGCCCGACAATGAGCTGAGTGACTGAGCTACTGTTTGCACAGACTGAGCTTAGAGGATTTTTAAGTAGCTCTTCACCATGGGACCCCTCTCCTCATTATCTGGAGTGGGAGTGTGGGAGAGGGGCAGAGAGGCTGGAGAGAGAAAAACAAGGGCAATGCGGGGGGGAAAAACTGCATATGGATTATTATTTGTCTGCTTTCCAGACAAAGGTTAACTGCAGGTGTGCTTGTGTGTGACCAACTCGACGTGTGCTTTTAACAAGCTGGGCAGGGTTGCATTTGTGCACCACCACGCCTCAGGCCCGAATTATAAAGCAGAAAACAAGCGCTTTGTCTGTGAAGGAATGCTGAGCAGCACTATTTTAAACAACTGTGCTATTTTTTTATCGTTTGTTTTTGTTTTCCAACTGATCCACAGCACCCACTGTGTTCAGTGGTCACTCACTTTGTACACCCACGACTCACATGTACATGAGCCTGATCACACACACCTGTACTGAAGAAATGGGCGCCAAAAAGTGTTTGGTTTTCAGTCTTAAAGATCTAAGAATATCTTACTGAAGTTTTTTCTCCAGCACCAGTTTTTGTCTCATTTTCACCTTCATATCAGCGACAAAATGGCTCTTAATATTTCATTCTAACCGGCACTGAATAGCCATTTAACTGTCCTATATTTTACTTAATGGCGAAAGCGTCACAGACACCCTGATTGACATTCTCTTAAATAAGAAGCCACTCTCATTTCAAGGATTGCAGGGAACCAAATGTCTATTTCTTAACCATCTGACATATGATGTGGAAGGCACTAGAAACCATTTCTTGAGATTCCAGTGTTCTCCATCTCCTGTGAAGGACTTTTCAAATATTTGATGTGCTCTGAACAAAAAAACTTAATTGCCTCGCTGGTAAGACATGTGGCTTCCATTAGCTTTATGTAAACAGGCAGCTGGCACATTACCATCACATTTACAGTAGCATCAGTCTGACAGCACTTCATGGTCATATTTATTGTGGCGCAGAACATTTCTGACTTTTTTTTTTTTTTGCTAAAATGGATGCACTTTGTTATCAATGCAGCTGGAATTAGCTGTCCAGATTTTCATATCATGTTAGCACAATAATTATTACAACAGCAGCAAAGTGAAACTAATGACCACTAAAATCAGCTCTTTGCTTTACAGTAATGTAATTAGTTTTTGCTGCCATTTAATGTAAGTAGAGGTTTAGTGTTTTCTAGATGGCATTTCAATTCAAAGTGGGTGTTTAGAGATGTCACGAAATGCAAATTAGAACTCAGATCATGACACTCGGTTGAACAGGAAATGTTGGGAGGACGTAAGGAGAGAGTTGGCTTTCAACTGCAGCAAATACTGGTGTGTGTGTGTATATGTGTATATATATATATATATATATATATATATATATATATATATATCAAAAGATATCATAGCAAAATTATAACGGATAATACAACTACAACAGCTGTGCTGGCAACGTATCGAACCAATGAAAGGCCATAAGGATTTGAATCATATAAACAACTTTTAATACCTAATTGTGAATTGTAATCACTGCTAAATATTTAAATATAGATACCACTGAAAATATAGCATTGAAATATTTTATTTCATCTATCTGAGTTCATGTGTTTGAATTTCCATCTTTTAAAAATTCAAGAGTGTAATTTCAAGTTTTTCAACTTCAAAAACTTCAGGTTCACAAATTCAGATAGAAAAATCAAGTGTGCTTCCAGTCGCTAATTAAGACATCTCTTGATAGGTCTGATTGATTCAAATTACGACACAGAATGGGGGGTTGATATGGGCCAAGCTGGGCCCCTGTAGGAGGTTAATACAGCCATGTTCAGATAAAGACAATTTATTTTTGTCCATTTCTTGTAGGTGTCATCTTCTAAATTCTTTAGGCTCCTTGTTCTTTGTGTCCTCTAAAAATTCAAAGTGTTGTCAGCTTTTTTTCACCAAGTGCGACGGGTCACAAGGAAGTTAACTTGGTTAATTAGTTCTGGCCCATGAGTAGACAGATGCACAATGCAGGATTGACACGGAACGTGCAGGACAAAATTCAGCAGGAGCTCGAATAACAAGAAGGGGTTCGAGACCTAATTCTTTAAATATCATCGTTATCATGATTATTCTGGTACATGAGAAAATGCACACCCCTCATTGCAGTGCTGAAGGCGAAAATCACACACTCACAGATTCACTCGTGCACCCGATCTGTTTGTCTCCGACACACACAAATACACAGCAGAGTCTCCTGTGAGTGGCGAGCAGCAGTCACGAGGAGAGAATGTGAGGTGAGAATGACACAGCAACCGTCTGTCTCTCTGTCCCTCTCCCTCTGCCTCTTTCCTTTCTTCCTCTCTTCCTCTATAACACTTCTCCGCTGCTGTGATGCAGGGAGAATGGGGTCTGTGCGGTTTAGTGCCACAGTGGGTTGTTAGTTTCTAAGATTATGAGATGGAGAGGAGAAACACAAACAGGATTAATGTCATAGTATGGGATTTTGGGGAAGCTGATCTAATTCATCAGTGGCTGAGACTTTCCAGTTCTGTTTTGAAAGGCATGTGTCTAAATATTTACCTTGCTGTTTTACATAAAACGGGATAAAAAGGGATTTATATGTCGATGTACAAAACCAGCATTCAGATCTCCTGTAAGTCCTCTATACATAAAGAAACGGAACGACAACTCGTTGAATTCGGTTTTGGTAACTTTGGTAGTTTGGTTTAGTGGATTTGGTTGGGTTAGTATGAATTTAGTAGAGCAGAAGGAGCAAAAATGGCAACTTTATTTTGAAATCTGTGACATTCTTCTGATTATGCAACCATAGATTAAAAAAAAAAAACATATTCTCTACATGCAGTCATCTGAATTTCTTTTGCAGTTCCCCTGAGAAGAATGAGATGAACCTGTAAGATAGAAAAAACAGTGTTTGTGCAACTATTATGGTCTGTCCTCAAGAAATCCAATTTTTTTTCTCCTGTTTTAATTTGACAAACATAAAAACACAATGAAGCTGATTAAAACAAAACACCTATAATACTTTTAGCATCAAAGATGAAACAGATGCTCTCATATGGAAGTGGTATCAGTTTTATTTATTCTACTTTAATTGTTAAACATTTTGTATAAAAAAAATTCAGTTGGAACTAATAATCTGTCTTCCAGCTGCGTCAGTTTCAGTGTACCTCTATGATACCTCCCCTTCCGCTACATAGCCAAGATGGCGACCAGTGTCCAGCGTTCCACACTCAACTTTTTGACCGTTATGAGTACACCATCTGTCCACTCATAGTGCACAGCATTTTGCCATAATTGTCAGTGTGAACGCACCTATGGACTTAAAATAGCAAGTGTAAGTACGGAAGAACATTAATTGAGACACAGTTCATCTCTTTTTAAGATGATCGACGGAGCAATTTTCAGATTTCTGTCCAGGAGCTCAGGTACACTAAATGAGGCTAATGGTCTTCTTAGCTGTGAACTAGTTAATGTTTTGTTAAACTGTGATGAGGGTCATGATCATCAGTAGCTAATATGGCTGGTACAGGTACAATCCACACAGCTCATTATTTTCACAAGACCGTACCTCCAATCAGCCCCGGTGACTGATATTTGCACATACGTCACAAATATATTTTATAACGACTGAATAACGAAATTCAGGAAAGGTTTCAGTGTAGTAGTTTCATGACCATTTAGAAGAGCCTTTGCCTTAGGCTGATGACCTATTTAACTGTTCTTCTCTTTTTCCCCCTTTCCAGCCACCAGACCCAGACAACATGCTGGGATCATCCCAAGATGGCCGAGCTCTATCAGTCTCTGGGTAAGATGCTCATTCTGACACACACTGTCTGTCTGTGTCAATTTAACTCCAACCCATGTCTTCTCATAAAGTCATGAATTGCTTGAATGTTTTACAAGATGTGTATCACTTCATAATACATTACACCGTTGAATGACTGTCAAGATGAATTAAAGAACTTATGCTGCTGTTAGCTTTGGTTGAGCTAGAGCAGTGCAGTTTGTAGAAGTAAGAGATATTAAAGTCCACCGTCCTCTTCATCTCTAACTCTGCTTCGTCTTCATCCTTGTTTCTCTTTCTTTAGCTGACCTGAACAATGTTCGATTCTCAGCCTACCGAACAGCCATGAAGCTCAGACGCCTGCAGAAGGCTCTCTGCTGTAAGTACTCTCTGTCTATATAGAGTTTACATGTATATACCTCTCCTGTATGTGTCACATAGGATTTCTGTCTCTTGATCCAAGCACACTCCTCTCTCATCATGAGAGCTCCTCTCATTGTGTTCCAGCCCTCCTACACTCCTCCTTTGTTCTTTCTTTTCCTCCATCTCCGTCTCTTTTTTTAATTCACCTCATTTGTTCTTCTTCTCCATTTTCTCCCCTTCACGTCCTCCTTTGTGTATTCTCTTTTTCCTCCTCCTCCTCCTTATCTTCTCTCTGCTTCTACCGCCTTTGCCTCTTTGCCCTCGCAGTCTGTATGTGTGTGTGTCCATATGTGTGTTTACTCATCCTTCTCGTCTCTCGCCGGTGGATCTGTGGAGTGTGAGCCGCCTACGAGCTGTTATGTGTGTGTGATATGTTTTGAGGCGTATAGCTGGCTGCAGCCATATAGCACAGAAGCACTATTTATGTTATGGAGGCTTTCTAAAAATAAAAATGAACAGGTTTGGTGATTAACCCTGGCCAAGGCAGCGCGATTGTTGAAATGTTTCTTTTTTTGTTTCCTTAACCCTTTGCTCACATTATTCCCAACAGCAGACTTGGTCTTTCTATTATTACTCTGTTTCTTCTTCTTGTTTCTCTTTTTCCCTCGATCTCTTCTTTTCTTCTTCTTCTTTCTTTACCTTGTTACCAGTTACTCTCACTTATTTTTTACATCTTTTTCTGTCTTCTCCTGGATTATTTAGATGACTTTCATATTTGCCTTAATGGATTTCCATAATGGTACAAAAATATCAATATCTTCTTTTGAAATATTTCATTAAAGAAAGATATAGAAACCTTGACTTTTACTTGACTTGACTTAAACAGTAAATGCATTAGAATTAGAAAAAAAATGAAAACATAAAAAAGAAAAGAAGATGAAAAAACAGTGATAGTAGTGATAATGTTATACAAATAAAGTGCATAATGTCTAAACAAAACTCCTTAAAGCTGCTATCATCAATATTTTCATATTAACAATGGATCACATGAATATGTTTTTGTGAGAGGGGATTGCTTGTAGGGACAAACCCACAGCAAATTATCACCCGACTCTGCAGTTCCCCTCAGTTCTAGCGAGCCTTTTAGCCTCTTTTAGCTGGCAAATCCACACCTAATCGTGTCTTCCCATTGACTTTGCATGCAATCACGCCTCCTCAAAAAATTCACTTTGCGTTCTGCTTGAACACACAGGAGATACCCACTGTACACTACCAGCCCAGCATCAAACAGCACACAGACACAGTTAGCCACTAGCTGGTGAAGATAGCAGAGCATTTAGCAGCTAGAGCCAGATATTTCCCTCAGGAGTTGGTGGAGACCAGAAAAACAGAGTGAACATTGGATTTACATTCATCAGGTGGACACAAACACGCATTCAAATAAATGCTAATGTTGCTCTGTGTTTGCCGAATGTGTAAATAGGCCACTGATTATAAGGTGATAATATGTCAGTGTTGTCATTCATTTGAATGCAACCCAGATAGCCTATTCTAAAACAGGTTGTAGAATTAACAATGTTCTGTTCATTCGGAATTCCTCCACTCACTTGAGTGACGAGCTAATATTACTGTAAGGCAACTGCATTTTGCAATTTCTGCAAACAGCAAAATACCTTTACCTTTTACTTAACTTTTTATCCGTTTAGCACAGCTCGCTAGTTTTCTCCATTTTGCTTTAAGCAGTGCCTGAATTGGACCGAAAAAGGTGCCAGTTCCTTAATTCAGCAGTTACACGACATGATAATCGCATGTGTCTTGGATATATTGATATTTATACGCATATCTTGGTAATATAGCCCACTTCAAATGCATATTTGTATGCATTTCATTACATACATTACATAGATGCAGCTATTTTTTTCCTACCCATATTCCGTGAAGACCCACCCCTACTCTGCCTCTGATTGGCTCTGACCCTGACATATTTTTCTAGCCATGACCATCTCACTCCTCATGCCTAAACCCAACCAGTATTAACACACCTCTCTCCTCCCTCTCCCTGTCTTTTAGTGGACTTAATGAATGATAAAGATGAATTATGGGATACTTTATTGATCCCTGGTGTTGGGTCGCCTTCTCACTGCCGACCTTGAGCAGCATTGAGCTCAAGGACACTTTGAACATGGAGGGTTTGAAGCCGGTTGGTCCGGTTGAAGGGCAGCAGGACACACTGCCGCCTCAGCTGTGTGTGTCTGCCAGCTAACCACCCTCTTCTTCTCTCTTTGTGTCTGTAGTGGACCTGCTGAGCATGCCGATGGCGTGCGAGGTGTTTGACCAGCACGGCCTGAAGCAGAACGAGCAGCTGCTGGACATCTCCCAGCTGGTCACCTGTCTGACCAGCCTGTACCAGCGGCTGGAGCAGAGCCACTCCCACCTGGTCAACGTCCCGCTGTGCGTCGACATGTGCCTCAACTGGCTGCTCAACGTCTACGACACGTAAGTGCAGCATGCTGTGCACGCACACAGGAGAGTTTCCATTGTGTCAGTGAGATTTAACATGCTCTAACATGTTGTTTTGTTTCTTGGCAGTGGTCGAACCGGAAAGATCCGGACTTTGTCATTCAAAACTGGAATCATTTCACTCTGCAAGGCTCACCTGGAGGATAAGTACAGATGTAAGAAATACACACACACAGAACTTATGCTCTAATATAAGGGCTTTTTTTTGGAGGCATTATTCTCCAAATTGCTCTTAATTGTTGTGTCTACATTTCCCAGAAGCTTAGTTGATTTGGGCCCGATTTTACTGGTGCATGTGCAACAACCAATACAATGCAGTAGATCTTAGGTGCACGGACAGGTGTGTCTACACCTGCTGTTTTGGTTCATGTATGTACGTGCCAAAATGGCTGGGTGAAGTGGAATATATATCGAAGGGTGTGGCGATTAATAAATACACTCTCAGTCACGTCACTGCTCTCATCGCTCTGAAACAGCTAAGCCAATCACAGTGGAGCATGAAACAATGACTCTACTAATGGATCAGCTTCTCCAGGAAATCATATTGGTGTCTGAAAATTGCAGAGCGGCACGACGTGAACATACAGCGCCACAAATCTGCAGCCGGAGGCAGATGATGTGGAGTTTTTAACAGTTAATTAGTACAATATAAATAATAGAATCAATAATAGTTTGTTGAAGCTGTTTGTTTAACCACATCACTCAAGTAATTAATGGTATCACATCATATGGTAATTGATGAGATACATCAGCATTTGCACCGTAATGTATTTCCAGAAGAATACTTTAAATAAACCTTAGCAAAAAAGAGGGGGAAGAAGCACAGGATTAATGAGCCCCAGTAATCCGATGTCCCCCGCATAAACAGGCAGAATACTGAGCTATAACCTGCATGTGATTTAATGAAGTAAAACGCAGTGAATGTTCGTGCGTGATGGCACTGCACTCCGATGCAGCACTTCTCAAATCAGAGGCTGCAGATTTATCAACATATGTGTCCTTCTGCCTTCAGATGGCTGCAGGAAAATCTTTTATAGATGATTTATTGGGATTTTAAGCCCTTATTGGACAGCTGATACTATAGAGAGAAAAGAAAGAAGGGGGGAGAGAGGCAACAAAGGTTCCCGGCTGGAATTGAACAGAGGACATTGCAGGTACATGGTTGGTATGTGTCTTAACCACTAGACCACCAGGATGCCCTGGATGCAGGGATTTAATGAACTGAAGGAGAAGTTTTTCATTAATGCCAATTTAGATGCATCTATTGGTTGGGAAGTATTTGATTTTTGTTTTTTGTTTTTTTACATTTACATGTTAAGCATAATTTCATTTAAAAAAGAAAAAGAAAAATATTTGGTTATAATAATCATCCGCTTAGAATAATCAATTTGACCCGGACAGACGTGATCACTATAAGAGGTTTGCGCTGCCCCATTTGAATGAACCTCCCACAAAATTACCAGACAAAGCGAGGTCATGAATATACTCGTCATTGCACTGACATGAAAATGGAGCCCAACAATCTCAAGAGTCTATTTCATGCCTCTTCTCTGCTATCCCTTTTGTCTTCTTGTCTGTCTCCACCAATCATTCTCTCTTTACACTTTCCTTCTCCTGTCTATTTTGTCTTGTCCTGTCTCCCGTCTTTCCCTTTGTACACCTCTCGGCATCTCCTCCCTCTCCGTCCTCCAGTCTTGTTCAGACAGGTCGCCAGCGCGACGGGTTTCTGTGACCAGCGTCGTCTGGGCCTCCTCCTCCACGACTCCATCCAGATCCCCAGGCAGCTCGGCGAGGTCGCTTCCTTCGGTGGCTCCAACATCGAGCCGTCCGTCCGCAGCTGCTTCCAGTTTGTACGAGACGCACTCTCACACACACAAATGAATGTTTTTAATGAATGTACTTACCGATAATAGAAACAGGACTGTCAAATGCTGCAATTGCCTGCATGTCTATTTGCACTGATGCCTAAGGCCCTAAAGATTAAGGCCATATATTCCCACTGTGTGTCTGAGTGTTTGTTTACATCAGGCTAAATCAGGTTTATTTATAGAAAGAAACTGGATTGTCACTAAGAGCTTTGCAGGAAAATAAAGGGCAAAATGTCGATAAAACCAAGGATAATAAAAATAAGTGCATTAAAGACTCCAGTAAACAGGGCCAGAGAGTGAGAGTGTGTCTATGTGTGAGTGTGAACGTAAGCATCGGGCAGGAGAAGTAAGTGAATGACAGCCTGCAGGGGATCAAACAAATGATCTCTGACAGCTGCAAAGATGTCGCCGGAATGGAAACATGGACATTTTTATGGACACGCGAGAAAAAAACAAATCTCAAACAAACAGGATAGAATGAACACCACATATCTACCTGCACACAGGTGTTCAAATGATAAAGTGTGGGACAGCACGCAGAGGAGCAAGGAAAGGAAAGAGATCAGCATTCCCTATGTGTTTCTTTATGTTTGGGAGCAGACAGCACCGACGTTTGAGCCACAGAACAAGCAGGAAATCCACCATACACATGATTCTTTTTTTTCAGTATTCCAGTAATTGCAGTCTGACTGGATTATCCCTAATTTCCAAAAGATGATCCAGCATTTTCACATTTCAAGTCCCTATTTTGGACACAGAATTTAGCTCTTTTCCTCAATTGTATTCTGAAAGTGTACGTGTTCAACAAAGGGAATATTGTGGAGATTGTCCAATTATAGCTTAGCAACCGTAACTAGGCATGGCAGGCCTGTCAAGCTTTAGGATTTCTACACATGTTGAAGCAGTCCTCATGGGGCTGTAGTAAGAGAGATACCCAGCATTTAAAGAGCAACTTCACAACCCGTTTTAGCTTGAACACGCACCCTGCACAAATTAAAAAATGAATTCAAATCCAGACACAGAAGTAGTAGCATTGAATGCTACCAATTCACAGACACAGAAGTCGTAGTATTGCTACTAAAATCTGCAGCGACAGCTGTCACTTCTGCAGACAAAAAAGGATGGTCGTTAGCCAGAAATGAGATGCTATTTTTGTTTAGCTCTTTCTGAAATCATGGACCCATTGGTTCAAAAATGACTAAGACTTTGGAGTGGTAAATCTGTTATCTGTTAACTGCACATGTGGCGAACGAGAACTTATGCTTGACAGGTGTAATAAGGATCAAATTGTGATTTCTGGAGATAATCATACTCCCCTGGGAATCAAAGTCGGTGTGTGTCTGCCTACCTGCTTTGCTTGTGATTTTATTGAAGACATTTTACACACACACACACACACACACACACACACACACAGACACACTGATTGACAGAGCCACTAATACAAACCTTGATGTATGTACGCTGTCAACATAATTTGTTTTCATGTTTTTGAGGCTGTAATCGTTGGGTTTCTTGATTGTTTGTACCTTGAAGCATCACAAACCTTTTTAGTGACAATAGATGGAAGTTAGTATTTGCAGACTGTGTAAATATACACAATGTGTATAAATTATGTTCCAGACACCAGTGTCTGTCTGTCACCGCTAATTTCAACGTCGTGTCACCAACAGAAGGCATTTGCTGTGCAGTTATTATGAGGCTTGAACAAACAGTCATTTTTAGCTCCTGGTGGTTTGAGTACGTTGATAGACAATACACAAACACACAGAAACTCACACATGCACACCCCCAGGCACGCACACCAGGTGGACTATCTAATCTCATCCAGCCCTAAAACTGGATATAGCTTAGCTATAGCTCTGAGGAGACAGTGTGCATGTGGGTGTGAGACAGAAAGAGGGAGGTGTGTGTGTGTCCATGGAAACTCCAAAACCCCGGAGTTCCCAGAGTCCCTGCTGATGGGAAAGTGATTTTCCCTGTCTGTCCAACTCTTTCATTTAGAGCGAGAGACGTGAAAAAAGGCTTAGTCATTTACTAAAACAGCTGGTCACTGTAGTGTTTATCCAAACGTTTCTCAAGCAGGAGGAAATAGTGTTACTATTTTCAGTGGCGGAGGAATCCACATTTGGTGCTGTAGTGAGTATTTCTGGCAGCAACACGGTGTATGTGGGATTGAGTCAAAATAAACTACAGTGTGTGTGTTCATGGTAATGAAGGAACATGTCACCCAGTGCAACAGTGTGGCTCATTGATGTGTTTTTAATAGTTTTTGGACAACAATGGAGCTCTGAGGCACAGAGGAAGAAGATATATCAGGCTTTGGAAATGCACACAATACTTGTTAGTAGATCAGTTCATTGTTGGTTTTATGGGATTTTTTGACCCCAAGAAAAATATGGATCCTTTATCCTTTAAGTACGGATGGCAGGGTGCAGTTGTAAGTGAAAGTCCTTGTACCAGAGTCTTAGTAAAATTATTTCACAGCATAACATTCAAGGTTGTTTTTACCATTCCACATCCAAAAAAATCAAGACACATGAAATATTTACTGGAGTTCTCTGGCTCACTGTGAAACGTGAAGCTGTTTTTTTTAGTTTTCATTCTCACTAAAACACACAAAAGAAGTTGTTTGAGAAAACACACACTGATTTCATCTCCTCACTTGAAGATAAGACGGAAAATATTTCCAAAACCTTTCCAAAAATGGGATTTTAATTTGTTTAGTCAATCATGTTGAAAGCTGATGTCACTTTTTTTGTTTTATTTTCAAACCATGCTTACTGTAACTCCATCTTCTTCCCAGGCCAACAACAAACCTGAGCTGGAAGCCGCCATGTTCCTGGACTGGATGCGTCTGGAGCCTCAGTCCATGGTGTGGTTACCCGTCCTGCACCGCGTGGCCGCCGCCGAGACCGCCAAGCACCAGGCCAAATGTAACATCTGCAAGGAGTGTCCCATCATAGGATTCAGGTCAGAGTCATACCGTCGCAGCACAACTCTTTTTGTTTTACAGTACAAACGTGCCTTAAAGATTTCACTGTTTTTGTCAGGGCTTCATAGGCGAATGTTCCACATGCCGTAATCCATCTTTTGAGCAGCACATCTGAATGTCTAATCGGAGGAAATTAGCAAAATGGGAGCCATTTTGCAGTAGAGCATTATATTCTTCATCTCATTACATAGAGGGCTATAAAACACAAAATTAATGTCATTTTCAATTAATCTCAAATGAACGTGAATAAGAATTATGCTCTTGTGTGGTGCAGCACTGTCAGGAGGATTGAACCTGATTTAACTGCACACAGATGTTTGGCTGCTGGGCTGTGTGAAATAATGTTTTAATATTATCAATGTTTAGTCTATAGCATAAATCAGCAGCCCATTGGCTATACAGTATATGTTCTTTTAAATATCTTTATACTGTATGTCACCATAGTCTGTTTTTCCACTAACTATAAGAGAGATACGACATTGCTTTTTTATTATAGAGATAATATAGAAGAGCTTTTCATTTTTCAAGCAGAGTGAGCATTCCTGTCCCTGTAGTGTTCTTCTTTATTTAAACAGTAGGAGGAGAGAAGTGGGATTGTCATATTTTGTTTCACGTGTTGCTCACTGGCTCCCTGGTTGGTTCCGCAAAGCTACCCTCTTTATCATGACACCCAGTGAGGTGTTTGACAGCCAGCTATTTGAAGCAAGAAGCTTCAGCATCTGTTTAATGAAGCTGTATGATAATACAACATAGGTGGCGTTCTGTTTTTTATGTCCGAAACGACCCGAATCAGATGCAGTTAATGTAAGGTGAAGCAAATCAAAATGCCTCCATACCATCGATTTCCCTGCATGGTTTTTGGTAGTTTTTATTTGACGTTCTCCATCTTTAGCTAGGCTACATGAATATTTACCGCCTGTGTGTGTTGCATTCATGTGATGTCACGTAAATAACAAACCCCAGCACTGAACAGGAAGCACCTTGTCAGTATGACATGACCAAACCCAAGCCAAACCCAAACATCACTTCAAAATCTTTGTCCGAACCCGGACCGACCCATCGGATCCTGTTGGACTCGGCTCAGGTCGGGTATCCGCCCTCTATGACATGCCTCAAAATTGATCATGTACAGTCTGACACAGGCTGCCACCAAGACTTTCTGGCCATGCTAGCAGCCTGGCTGTATGGATAGCACTGTCACTTGGTCCACCACTTTGGTCCAGAATGAAATATCTCAGCAACTATTGGATGGATTGATCCATGAGTCATGGGCCACTTACTTTATCAAGATGTTTTTTAGCTTCTAATGTCATATCAGACATTTTGTCTTTATTTCTGTCTCAGTATGGCTCTGTGATGACACAGCATTGGTAGCTATAATAAAATGTCTAATTGTTTCAGGTCCCCCAGTACCCCTCATCACTCTACTAAACCTGTTATTTTTTCGTCTGCTGATTTCTGACAGCAGGACTTGAAGTTCCGCAGTGCAAAGTTCTTCTTTTTATTCATTTTTGTGAATGAAGCGATTCACAACAAGTTTGTGCAGTTAAGAGAGTTGGCTCATTGTGAGCTTGTACATTACTTACTTAAAAGCCCTTTGGTGGAGGTTAATATTCCAGTAAAAACACATTAGCTTCACCCATTTGATCAATGAGATTGCTCTCTGTCATGAAAGTGGAGCTCTGGCTGTGAAAAAGCTTGTGAACCTATTTGTCGCCTAATCTAATGGAACAGCAGCAGCAGGGCAGTAAAACAGCCCACTTGTACATATGAATGATTGATGATATGATTATAATGACAGAACTGCAGTCGTATTTGTAACCTCCACCCTTAAAATACTGGTGAAGCCCAGGAGGCTTTTTTTTTCAACTAAAGGTTGGGACCCGTACAGAGCAGTGTTTCTGCTCTGTTGTTGGGCCCCTTCATGACAAGAGCGGTGATACATTTTAATGAAAAAGAGTTCCAGGATCAGAGAATAAATATCTCATTTAGGGACTGGGCTGAATGAATTTTAACTACTCCTACCCTGGAGAAAACAGAGCTGTAAATGTCCCTCTTTTATTGATTCTCTCCCTTTCTTTTTCTATTTCTCCACCATCCTCCTTTTTTCTTATTGTGCTCTTTCCTCTGCTGTATCTGTCTTTTCTTTACACTTCTTCACTCCTTTTGTCTTCTTCCTTTGCCTTCTTGACCTTCCTCCTTCGTTCTCTCTTTCTCTCCCCAGATATCGGAGTCTGAAACATTTCAACTATGACATTTGCCAAAGCTGCTTCTTTTCCGGTCGCATCGCCAAGGGACATAAGATGCAGTACCCCATGGTCGAGTACTGCACTCCGGTATGAATATATATATGTATATGTATATATTCTTGCTCTGCAATGTGTAAATTAAATGTAAATGAAAACAGTGAGGATGTGAATGTTAAGGTGCCTGGCTTGCAGTCAAATAATTTTCTTCCTCCGGTTAGGAAGTGTAAAGCATCTGCACTCTCAGATCTGTGCAATCTGTCCAAAAGCCTTGCCTCAGTAAATTAGTACTGCACAGAGTGGAGAGTGTGGATGCATTTCCTGCCATTATACATTGTATCTTAGCTCCTGCACCTTCAGCAAGCCTTTTATTTGGTGAGCATCTTTGTGAATTGGACTAATAACCCTAATTAACACCTATGATTTAAATCTACAATAAATACGTGTGAGATTAAAATTGCACTTAACACACTACACACATTACATTCTTTGGTCTATTAAATGCCGCTGTCACAGTTTCCCAAAAAGTGACATCTTTAAATGTCTTGTTTTCTTCCTCTAACAGTCCAAAACCGAAAGATATTAGTTTGCTATCACATTAAACAGAGCAAAGCAACAACATTGGAGAAGCTGGAACCAATAGAAAAAAAATACTTTTGATGAGTAATCAATTATGAAAATAGTTTTCAGTAGTTTCAATAGTTTTAGTAATTTTCTGTCAATCAACTAATTGATTAATTGTTTCAGCTCTAGTCAATATACAACTGTTTCTCTCCATACTGATCAGTCAAACTGTGCAACATACCATATTTATCTTTTTTAATCCAAACACATTTCTACTTTATATAGGTACAGTGTGTTTTAACTTGTGAGCCATGTTAAAATCAAATTTCCATAGTCAAAAAAAGGTTTTCTGAATCATACGTCAACTTTTCTGAAACACATGCTTTGCCATGAGGTAACATTAACAGACACTAGACAACATTTGCAGTGTTCATTAAAGCTGCACTAATCAGTATTTTAATATTAAACAAATAGTTTTACATTTTGAGAAATACACTTATTTGCTTTTTTTCCCCAAGAGTTAAGATGAGAAAATTGATACCACTCTCATGTCTTTTTGCTAAATATGAAGTTGGAGCCAGGAGATGGTTAGCTTAGCACAACATCGTTGTTTTTACATTACTGTTTGTTTACAAATGAAACAAATGATTTATAACGTGTTAATTTGTAAAAATATATGGGTGGATTTTTTAAACTTTGGAGTAAGCCAAGCTAGCTGTTTCCCCCTCTGCCAGTCTTTTTGCTAAGTTAAGCTAATTGGCTGCTGGCTTTATTTTTATTTATTTATTGTACTCTCGGCAAGAAAGCAAATACATTTTCCCGGAACAAACTATTCCTTTAACAATGCATCAGCAAGTAATGTGTATTGTGAAAGATGTTGCTCGTAGAGACAAACCCACAGAGAATTATCACCCAACTGTACAGTTGTCCTCACTTCTATGGGGCATTTGAACCTCATTCAGCTCATTGTTTTGGTCCAGTCTCAGCGCTCATAAGTCTTGTTTTCAACCACAGCAGGCAGCTGTTTTCAGTGAAAAAGCTCTAAAAACCCCGCTGTAGTCTACCTGCCAAGCAGCAAACAGCAGCCAGACACAGTTAGAGACTAGCTGTTGAACTTTCAGCAGCTAAAGAGCCAGATAAAAGTTGAGTGAATATTGGACTTACATTCGTCAAGTGGACCCAAAGTCCACTCCAAATGAATGCTAATGTTGATCTGTATGTGATCTGTATGTGTAAATAAGCAACTGTTTCCTAACACATTAGCTACAACAACTTTGTAAAGTGATTGTGATCAGTGTTGTGTTTACAGCTTGTTCTGCTGCCCCCAAGTGGCCAAAAAATAATTACTTACTTGTTGCTCCTACTTGTTTCACAAATTTCGTAAAGTATTTCAGTGGAAATCCGAGAACTGCTGCACCAGGAAAGGAATAACAACATTTTTTAGATTTTTTTAGGACATAAAAGCCATTCCACATCCAAGTCACATAACAGATGGTGTAGCAGTAAAGCTGAACTTGTGTACATATATTCTAACATCTAGTGTAAATAAAGGGTTAAACTGTGCACAGGCCCAGGGCTAAAATAAAGACGCTGAAGCCCAGGCTGAGAGTCATAAATCTGTTGCTCGCTCTTGTAACTGTAATGACACACTCAGACCTGACAATAGGGGCATTACCTTCACTCACTAGATGTGTGAATAAAAGCAAAAGAGCTTGAAATAAATGAGCGGTGTGTTCTTAAAGTTTATGTGTGTGTGTGTTTTTGTGCCCCACTCCCATGGAGTGAACAAAGCCACCTTTGTGCCCTGTCTCTCTCCAGACTACATCAGGGGAGGATGTCAGGGACTTTGCCAAGGTGCTGAAGAACAAGTTCAGGACCAAGCGCTACTTCGCCAAACACCCACGCATGGGCTACCTGCCTGTCCAGACCATCCTGGAGGGAGACAACATGGAAACGTGAGTCTCGCACACAAACGCAAACACACACACAGAAGGGCAAACAGGAAGAGAAACTAGGTGTTTTTACAGAGACACTCCCACTAATGTGACCTGAATTAGAGGACACACACTCCCACTCAAACAAACACTCACAAGTCTCGGCTTGCACACACACATTTAATTTAAATCCATACATTTACACACACGGACGCATGTACATACACACATGCATGCAAAGCAGTGTAGCCACAGTTTGCTAACAGATTTAGCTATGATAGTGTTTTAGCACTAAAAAAAGCAGCTTGATGACATCAACAATTGGAACTTCAGATAACGAACAAAGCAGCATAGAAAACAGCACAACAGGGGCTGTGACTGAGGACTGCCAGCTGCTAATGCTACCACTGCTAAATCATGCTAATGCTACCTGTAAACCAGTACTAAAGGATACTAATGCTACATGTAAACTGATCCTGAAGGATGCTAATGCTACAGTTGAAGCAGGTCCCTGAACTGATGTAGGACTACTGTAAGCATGCTTTAGAAGCATTTAGAGATCATGCTAAAATATATGACATTGATGCTACCGTGAAAGCTAAGCAGCTTCAGGATAAAGCCAAAGACAACTTAAAGAAAGCAGGGAATGACTGAGGAGTGTGATTGGAACCATAATATTGTGGTCAGGGAGGTCGTAAGGTTGCTAAATATGGAAAATCAATTCAATTCATTCCTGGCTATGTGATTGGTCAGTGCTCTCTGGTGGACAAACGGAGACACTGTTGACGCTGTTTCTTTAAACATAGGCTTCTCCTTGTTACTTATCTGCTGACATACTGCATAAACTTACCAATGTATATATGATACGCTATAATCTGCTGTTGATATCAGACATGTTAGGTAGGGCAGATATGGATATCTGCACATCACTGACTGTAAAGAAAGAAGAAACACAGTATTGTAAAGGCTTTACAGTTGTATGTATGTAAGTGATGAAGAATACATGCAATTAGTGACATTTCGTGTAGGCTTAATATGTAACTGTGAGTGGTATGTTTGTCCCCCTGCAGTGCAACAACACACACACACCCTTTATATTGTGTTTGTGTGTTGGATGTTCTTGACTTCACTCTTAAAGAAAAATACACTCACTTGTAAGTGCATGCACACATTAAGGTTGGATACCTCACATCGTATGAGTGTTTTATCATATTTGAAATGGTTTTCTGTCCTGCTTGTTTGACTAAAGGAAAAGTAAGTGTTTTATTGAACCAGGCAGGTCGATCAATAATCAAGCCCTTATCAATAGTGATGGTGTGTTGTTTGTTTTGTGTGTGTGAGTGCCCGTACATGTACCTGTGCACTGTAACTCATATTTTATCATGCTTTCTTGTTCGTGTCAATCTGGTCCCCCCCGCTGCCTTCCATACTACAGCTCCCATCATACCTTGCTGTGCAGTGTCCTCCCACTTCCTGTGTCATCATCTCACATTTTTTTGTCTTGCAGTCCTGTCACTCTGATCAACTTCTGGCCCGTAGACCATGCGTGAGTACCTGGCTCACACACACACACACACACACACACACACACACACTGAACCTGCACGTTCACTTTCTGTCATGTTCAAATATTATCTTGCTCAAACAGACATGCAGACGTACATGATTTCATTTTCTTCACAGTCTTTTAATCATACACACAAATTCTTTCTCTCAGTCTCTCTCTGACACACACACACACACACACACACACACACACACCTCCGCCCATTTCTCATTGTGCAGTGCCATTTTGCTTGTAGCTGTGGTGGGTTTACATCTCACAGTTTCTTGCTGCTGCTTGACCCCACATCACCCAGCAGATCTGTGATTCAGGATGAGGCACTCCCCTGATTCTCATTCTTCAAATATGAGAAGTATCCAGGCCAGTAAAAACCTAAAATGATTCATTATTAACCATATTTAAATAGTTTGTGTTTTATGTACCATGTCCAGACTTGCCAAACCCAGTAGATTAGGTGTTTCTGTGAGCCCAAAAGTCTTTTTAACCGTGATTCTGAGCCCATTTCTGACCAATTAAAATCTCACCTGTCAACCTGTTCAAGCCAAGAATGCAGCAACGCTGAGACTGAAAAGTGGCCGATGGTTTCCCACTTCTGTTGTAGTGTCAGGTGTCAAACCTGAGTGGTATGTCATTATTGAATATTAGTATGCTGTTGCTGTTCTACACGCTTACGGCACTTATACACATCACATCACTCTTGTTCCACTGACATATATGACTTTTCACCTTCATATACTGATTATTACTGAAATATACTGCTGTGGTAACAGTATGCCCAATACACAGTGTATCAGTGCTGTTCCACTGATATATACACCACTTGTTACATTCATAAAGACACTTACCTATTAACAAATAGCATGTCCAAGGCTACACTCAGTATGATCGTTGTACAGGATTAATATAGCTATAGCTAGCCCCGCTATCATCACATCAGTGAGAGCTGCCTACAAGGACTGGTTGTCTTCCAGTATGGCATTACAGCATAAACTCATTTTACTGTCCCAGGTTTCAGGTCTTTGTGTCAATATATGGATCTGAATGGATCCGAGCATGCTCAGTATTAGCTCTGATCACATGGTACATCATAATCGCACCGGGAAAAAATCTTCAGTAGCTTATGTAAAAAAAATGCTATATGGAATTAAATATATCACCAACATTATTTGGTTAGAAAATGATTATCTTCTATGTATCAGGCAGTTGGATACAAAATATGTTATTGTTGGTGCAGGAGGTGAAAACAGGACTTTCTATTGATATTCTATAGACTTTACAATCATTCTGAGGACGTTATTATTATATTGCTGCTCTTTTCGACCGCAGCTGCTTGTTAAATGATAGATCATCATTCTGCTGCCGGTGTTGGTGTTCTATCTCTCTGCTAGTGTCTGTTTGGGGTCAACCGCATTTTGGATCGGGTCTAATTATCCTCAAGTCTGTTTAAATCGTTTTTAAAAAGTGAATTTATGCATGTCAGGTTTTTCCACAAGTGTGACATTTTGGACCCATGAAGATTTACACACTAAGCATACACTAAAACATAGGTGTCACATTGTCGGTATGTCTGTGAAAAGTGTTATCTGCCAGTGAAACAGGAGGGTAAATCTGTTCATAAGGTGCACACAGTAGAGACATACATCTTCAGCAGTATACAGTCTACTGCTGAAGATGACATGTCGATGCTGTGCCGTAAGCCTGTGAAACGGCAGTGGCATACCAATAACCAACAGTGGCATACAAGTCAGAATCAGCATATGCCAAAAGACACAAGTGTCATACCATCAGTCACATTTTGATTGAGTTGAAAACGAATTAAACAGCTATTTTAAGCCATTCTACCAAATTCTTCTATTTTTTCTTTTTTTTTTTCTTTTTTTTTTTACCAGTATCAAGTTCCATAAGTAATATTTAGTCACCATAGCGATGTGGTTTGGTACATTGAAGCATTAGTATTGTAAAAATGATGATGATGTACCACAGTGCTATATAGCAAACAACACTGTCATATATATCATTTTAAGGGATACTTTCATATTTTTGTTCACCTTTTACTTTGTGAGGAAAACTCATCTTTTTGGGCTCTTAACAGATAAAACTTCCAAACGTCAAGGTGCCCTTGTAAAGGGACGTTTTCAGGATTTTAAAGAGTCAAACCCTAATTTGTCAAGGACTAAAACACTGCAGGAAAAGTTGTTAGAATCCACAGAGACTCCTAGTTAATGATGTCAATATACTGATCTTTCCCTCGGCAGACGAGGTGTGACATCTCAGATCCGACGCGTCTTTTGAAGTGAAGGTGAATGTATACCAAGCCGGGAGTGCAGGATACAAGCGGGGAGCTTATTTACAGAGCATTTCACACCACCACACATCTGTGCCTCTTACTGTCGCTCCCCTCATAGCACTCCTGTGGATTCATGCAGCTTGTGCATGTGTGCGTGTGCGTTGGGATTAATGAGTCCCTCCTGGTTGGATTCACGAGTCTCTTTTTCTGTCTGTTTCTCTCTCTGTCGCAGGCCCGGATCGTCCCCTCAGCTCTCACATGATGACACACACACTCGGATCGAGCACTACGCCAACCGGTAACACACTATCTGCATTCAGGAGCAGCTCCTGGCAGCGTAGACTCGCAGTGTTGCGAACAGGACGTGGTGAAGTAACCTTCCTCGTGCTCCACTTTTTGCATTCCCTGCTGCTACCCTCGGCCCTATGAGCGCTGCAGATAATGGCTCCTCCAGAGAGCTCTCCCAGACACCAGAAACATTTTGATTGATGTGATTTGGAATAATGAATTTGGAGAAAATGCTTAAGCACAGCACACTTCCTGCATTGGGACGTCTGTCTTCCCCCAACTGTGTTCATGCAGCCATTAACTCACAGGGGATCGGTTGCCCTAATTCTTTGCTGACGCAGTTCTGGGGAACTTTCGGTCAACATTCTCATGTTCATTCCACTTAATAACTCGATCATTAAAGAGCTTTGTGGTGTTGTCACAAATTAGAGGTGTTTTTACTTCAGAACAAGTCTGATTATTCTCATCTAGTGAAAGCTTCCCCACACATGGTTTGAAATCCACAGCCGATTGATGTTAAAATAAACTGAGGCGTGTATAAGTGACAGATGGACTTGGAGCAAATGTTCGCAACACAGTGAGTCTATTTTAATAATGTAGACTCATTAATCTTATTAAATGCTAACATTGAAGATGTCAACCTACCTTTCCGGCATATGTCATATACAGTCAGTGCAATGATTGCCTGTTTTTGCTTGTGTTGTTGGCATGTGGGTTAATAAAGATGCCAATTAATGTCATACATCTTCTATATTTCACTGAAGATGAGTTAAAGGTACAGGAAACTTTAGAATTTAGAATTGTGTTTCTTCCATATCTACACCCGGGTATATACGTGATGTATGCAAAGCTACACAAAACATTAAATAAGTAAAAATGACAGTTATTGATTCTGACCTTTCTGGTACGGGCGTTATGATCAGATGCATATAAAATCAGGAGGGCCGCAAAAGAAATAATGATGATGACCTCAAAGCCCCACACCACAGCCATTCAGTGTGTAAGGTTGCTATGGCAATACGTAAACATGGCACACAGTGTAAAGTTCAATTAAATTCAATTCAGTTTTATTTATATAGCACCATATCATAACAAAGTTATATCGGGGCACTTTTTCGAGTAGAGCAGGTCTAGGCCGACTCGTTAACCGAGGAATCTCACCGCCATGAACTGTATGTTTGAGGCAGATGAGCCGCCAACAACCAGAAGTGAAAATACATCAGAGAAGCCCAACCTCCCCAATTTAGCATTTATAAACAGTATATAAACATTTAATAAATGGGTTATAACTCATTCATTATCTCTCTATACCGCAGCCTCCACTTATGGGTGTCCCATGTTTCAACTGTAATAGTGAACACTGGACAGGAAGTCCGGAAGTCACCTTCTCTCATCACTTGTTAGACTCAAGGTTCATGTATAGTTGTTAAGTGTTAAGGGGTTATGACATAGCTACGGAGCCTACGCGTGTGAATGCTGAAGTGCACCTTCTCAAAAATGTAACTACACTTCGGGGCTACGGCGGCTACAGAGATACCACATGGAGACCACAAGAACTGCGATTGGCTGCATGTGTTTTCTCCTGACAGAGCCATAAACATACAGGAGATCTCTCTCAATTCACTCTGACACATCTAGCAAAGCCATATTACACTGCAGACCTTCTGTTCACCACGATCGCCACGCTCTATCACAGCAAATGAAACATTAATACGGTGAGAGCACAGAGTACTCTCATGTTCAGTAATGAAACATGGTGGACCCTGACCCGCATCATTCTGTATCAGAAAGTGACTGAAACATGGTAAACAGATAATTTAGGGAATATACTGTAATTAGAGCACAGTATGGCCTGATCACATACGATACATTCGTTTAGTGTTGCCGTGGGAGACATCTGACTACACTCTTGCCAGTTAATTAGGTACACCAGCAATGCAGTCTAAAACAGTCCTGCATTAAATCCTAGTTTTAGCAAGGTGTTTCTAATACACTGCCAACTGAGTGTGCAACTGCTCTTAAATGCATCGTCCATAAACCCAGCTTAATGACTGTCAATCACACATCAAAGGCCCAGGTGAGAACGGTCTTCCGTATTTGGACCTTTTTCCATGGGACAGAACACTATCAAACCGTTTCAAAACCCAGCATCTGAACCAGGAAATAAAGATATAGAGAAGATATACTGTGGATGAAATGTAAGTAAAGAAAAAAACATGGGAGCCATTAACAGCAGCTGATGACATTTATAAGAGCTGATGGCAAGACAACATTGTAATGCATATTTAGTCACATTTTCACAATTTAGAGTTTCCTGTACCTTTAACAGCTAAAACAACTCATTCCAGGTCAATATTTCAGATATGTCTGGCTGTATATGTCAGTGCTTTGAAAGTAGTTTATGCACGATTGTTGATTATTTAGAGACGGAGAATGGGATACCTTGACAAGCTACATTTGAGTGTCTTTTTATCACAAGGCATTTGCCATTTTATGTAAAAGTCTATCTTTTCTTGAACATATTATCACTGCAGGGGTTTTGACATCGAAGAAAAACTGCACTTACGTCTAACTCCCAGCCAGCAGCACCATTGGTTAAAAATGAAGAATGTGCTAAAAGGATTTTTTCAGTTAGGTGATAATGAAAAAGACGAATAGTATAAGGATGAACTAAAATGTCAAGATATCCCTTTGCATACAGTAGAAACTGAATCTGTACACATGATAAAGTGATGCATTGACTTTTTGGTGAATAAGCGTTCTGCAGTGAGAGTCCTGTATATGCGTATGCTAATGTATCTGAGATGTTGCTTGTACCATCCAGTGCGCCAGCATGTGCGCTCGAAAACCTCATCAATACTGGACTCGGAAGAGAGAAAACCCATCAATATTGTTGTGGTGCCACACTGAGTCAATCAGAGCTTATTCACCAAAACATTTCAGTGTTCCGTCAGTTTGCCGTGATCCTAACTGCACCCAGGAACCCACCGCTGAGGGACAAGAAGCAGTCAAATCAATCAAACAATGAGTCAATCAAGCAGTCGATCAATCGGTCATTGAATCAGTCATTCGAGCACTGTTGGCATTCCTCAGTGGAGTCAGTGTGAGGTCTCAGCCACAGGCCCGGTCTTTGATCCCTGCCAGAGAGTGTTTGACACCACTCACTGTTGCCTCGGGCTAACGCGCACACACATATATAAATACACAGCAGCACACGCTGATGGACACACATGCTGAGTCACACTCCCCCCTCCAGCCCTGTGCTCTCAGCCCTTGTCCCGTCTAGATCTCGTGGATTCCAGATACCATCCAGCAGATTAAAAGAAGGTGGTAGGGCGAAGATGTAACATAATTAAGCCTTGAGTGAGCTGATGGCCCCCAGACCACAAGGTTATCTCTTGTTTCAGTAGCATGCAGCAGCTTATGAGTACAAATACACCGGCCTGGGCAGATGCCAGTCTGTCACAGTGCATCTGCTTAAACGCTCACTGCCAAGCACCACGTTTTTTTTATTTGAGCACTGATAAAGCCCCAAAATCTCTTTGCTTTCTTTACTCCAACCACCAGGAAGCTGACCTAGTGGAGATAGAGATGGAGCAATTTAAATCTTTGGCTTTTCACTCAGCTATTTTATTATGATAGATCTGTTGGAGAAGAACAGTCCGGGAGGTTTGTTTACAAGGCCTGTCTTAATGGCTAGACACTTTCTTCAAAGATAAAACCAGGGTTTTTTTGGGGGGGGGGGGTTTAAGTATCAGTTCAACCATTTTACAAAAAACATTTTCTCACTTACCTCTAGCAGTATCTAGCCATGTACATAGTTGTTTATCTCCCCTGCCTCCACCCCAATACAATGGAGATGAATGGAATTCCGTTTGTAGTGCTTAAAACATCAAACATTTAGAAATTTAACAGAAGTGTGTTTTGGATACTGTGGATGATCCACAGATCTTGCGAACTGTTTTCATGGGAACTACTGTCTACTGAAGAAATGGTCTCTATGAAAACTGTTAACAATGATTAACAGGGACACTATTAGGACCCAAAATTCCATTCACTTCCATTGTTTTGAGGTGGTGGCAGGAATCTCAGAGACATATCTGAAAACATGGACAAATAAAACCAAAACTATATCGATGACTGCATTGCAAGCGTCACTACATTTATATTTAGTGGATGGCTGATGTTCCGTAAAATCTTTTTTTTTTAATTATTCATCCATCCATTTGTAAATGACTGGAAGTATTTTGAAGGAATAATTGGGAACTACACCTATTCGCTTTCTTGCAGAGAGTGGGACGAGAAAATGGATGCCATGTCTCATGTCTGTAGGCTAAACATGGAGCTAGAACCAGCGAGTGATTTGCTATTAGCATAAAGACTAGAAGCAGGGGGAAACAGCTAGCTTTGCTCTCTCCAAAGTTGAAAAAGACACAAACCGAAATGTAAAAACAACTTCTTGTTAAGATGGTTCCCCCCATTGTTAGCCTAAATTAGTTATTTTTATTGTGTTACATATGTAATGTTTTATTAACATGTGAAACAAGACACAAACATATGGCTTTTTAATTAGCTTAATCAACTGAGTCAGTATTGGATTTTATTTCGATGTAACTGGTCTGGGAGATATCGTAGCTTTCAGCAATTCAAAATATTTCCACCTGAGAATGACAACTAGGAGAATGATGTGACCGTTTTTTCCCACTTCGCTGATTTGTAATTCCGTCTGAACAATAGATAGTTACAGCACATAACTCCCACAAAACCACAACTTGTCATTTTTACATTTCTTTTTGCGTACGGATTAAACTAAGGAGATACAAAAATGTTAATTAGTGAGCTTTGGAGGTGTTGGTAGGTATATTTTTAAACTTTGGACAGAGCCAGACTAGCTGTTTCCCTCTGTTTCCTCTTTATGCTAAGCTAAGCTAGCTCTAGCTTCATATTTGGCACACAGACATGACAACAAATTTCTTTAAGCCACTACTAATTTAAGATTCTCAGAAGATCTATATTTCTTTCATGTCTGTTCGTAGAGCCAGGAGGTGGTTAGCTTAGCTTAGCATAAAGACTGAAGCAGGGGGAAACAGCTAGCATGACCCACTCCAAAGTTAAAAACAAAAGCCTACCTAGTTTATTTGTACTAGTCTAAAGTGTCAAAACAAATATCTTTCAGCTTTGGGTAGAGCTAGGCTAGCTTTTCCCCATGTTTCCAGTCTTTATGCTGGGCTAACTTAATCGACTATAGACAATGCACATGCGAGTGGTACTGATCTTCTCATCTAACTCTCTGCAAAAAGCAAATAGAATGTTGAGTTACTCCTTTTAAAGAATAAAAAATAAGCCGTAGTATTATTGTTTAAGAAACCAGTGTCTGTCCATTCAAACTATCCCCGGTTTAACCCTTTGCTCATCTTTGTTAATACAGCTTTCCTGTGTTTAGCATATGTTGTCATAATATTTTAGACTCCTCCTCTTTCCACATTACATACAATATAATTGCAATGTTGGTGATGCACTAGCAATTTGACTACTGTAAATCACAGTTACAAAGGCAGTTATAAAACGAGTCAGTAGCAGTATTATATGTTAGAGGGTTGCCAATTGCCACTTTTATAAGGCCGCTTTCAAGGCAATACAAGCTAACATCAGTTGTAAACACTATAAAATAAAGTGGCAAGGCAATAGACAGAGGGTTAGAGAGGACTGCACACAGTGTGAGGGGGTCTAACATTTCTTCTGGTAAGGGTAAAATGATAACAACATATGCCAAACACAGAGGGATCCAACAGTCTCAACAACCATTATGTGCTTCACCAAATTCTCCATTATTCCCGCTGCTGTTTGCACACAATTAGTGTAACTAGAGACACCAGACCTCATTTTCCTTCCTAGAAAAAGAGCACATTTTTCTACCATTCATTCTGTGAAAACCAGCTTCCATAGAGTTGGAATTTAGAAGTCAGATAACCCATGACAGGACACTTGAAGCCTAAAGTTGGTTTTGGACAATCTTTCTTTGAGTTGAGTGTTTTCATGTCAATCTGCACATTAGGTTAAACGCTGAAAAACCACAATCATGCCAGCACTATAACTGAATTCTGTTTTGAGGTGGATTTTCCCCCTAGAATCTGCTAATTGCTCGACCTTTTGGTTTTTGGACTGACTGCTCTGTTTCTTCCCCCTCCGCAGGTTAGCAGAAATGGAGAATCGTAATGGCTCTTATCTGAATGACAGTATCTCACCCAATGAGAGCATGTGAGAACTGCTTTTTGTTTGTTTTTGTTTTGCCAACCTCCTCCTCACTCACTGATTGGCTCGTGTGTGTGAACTGGCTCTGTCTTCTTTGTTTCCATTGGCTGGTTGTGATATATGTCAGTGACTATGTTTACATGTGCTCAATATTCCGGATACAAGCTCATATTATGGTGTTATTCTTGTTTGCATCATCATCATTTCCCACTCAAGTGTGTGTGTGTGTGTGTGTGTGTGTGTGTGTGTGTGTGTGTGTGTGTATGTATGTGTATGTGTGTGTATATATACACACACACACACACACACAATATATATCCCTGTATACCTGATATTACCAGGTAATATCAGTACATCTCACATATTGTATTCATATTGTCCTCGGGGATAAGATTTTCTCTGGGTGATTAGAATTGGGATATAAAGTTAATATGCAGCTCAGATCAAATCAGAGCAAATCAGCATCCCAATTAAGGAGAGTATTAGTGTTTATGTGCAATAGGTACAATATTCATGCAAGCATATATGTTCGCAATCTGTTGAAACTCATAACTAAAACTATGCATTTGCTTTCTCTGATTCTCTTTCTTAAAACATGTTGTATTTACAGTAGTACAATGGAATGTGATTATTTTAAACAGGACGTTTTGCATGGCACAGAGAGAGGAACAGAAAACTCCTGTTCAGAAACAGGAAATTGGAGCTGATCATAATCTAAATCATTCAAATCAAAATTAACGTCTTGGCCGACCTAAGCACGTCTCGTCCACGCTCCTTCGTGGCATTTTGTTCTCAGGATTGTACATCATTTGATTCATTAAAGTTAGTAAAGGGGGAAAAAAACCTTCTCCAAGCTAGCTTGTTAACTGACAATAACAGGACAACAAGTTCACACCGTTTATTCAAAAGTAGTGTTTTATAGCAGCAGTTTATACTCAGACAGAGGAGGTTAAATTAAATATATTCAGGTACTTTTGGTAATACAAAATACGTTTTAAGACATCGCTTTGGGCTCTGGTAACTTGTAGATTATTTTTAATATTTCATAGACTAAGTAACTTCAGCAATCTATAAAGTCAGAAGTGGCTTATGTGAAACTAAATCAAAGCAGCAGAGGCTCCATAGTATGTACATTTTCCATAATGCAACGTGACAGGGTCTTTTGTTAAGACTCTCCCTGCATGATAAACGTCCGCATCTTTCAAACTCCACACCTCCAGTTTCTTACACATATACAGATCTTTTGTGTACAATTAATTTAGTAATTAAGAGTAATTTTTTTCTTCTTCTAACAATATTTATTACTGCATTACATCAGTTTTAAACCAAAAAAAGAACATAGTTTCCAGCTGTGTCCAAATTGGCTTTAGATTACAGATTTCACATCCACATAATTCAATTACATATTTTCAACAAGCCACAAAGAAACTGTCATTGTTTTAGTTTTCAAATCTGACTTCATCCCACAGATGCACACAGCAAATAGTCTCTGAACCCATTGACATGTCCAAAAAGTCCATGTATGTTTTATCTGTCTTATGTTCAAGTCTGTGTGCATTCTATATTTAGTCTGGCTCCAAGACAAAGCATTGTAATAGATGCACATGGAATTTGACCTGCATAGATAATCCTGTAATTAAGATTGCACAGTTAAAGAGTGGCTCCAGTGTAACACATCAACATAACTTTCCAAATGCAGCTTGGTTGATGAAGTGAAAAAGATGAGCAGAAAGCATCTAATTTCAAATACACACTTTTTATAATGAGTGTTACTTTCAAGGCAGCTGTCATCTTAAAGTGGATTTGTTGTTTTCAAACCGCTCATATCTGCAGCTCCTTTAGTATTCAGAGTTGGCTGAGCTGAAAGCAGTGCAGTGAATGCAGTAGCATCTAAATACCTGGCCTAATTAAAATCCTCCCAAACACCGCGGGCCGCGTGTGTGATCGGTCAGAGTTGGCAGAGCGTGGCCAATCAAGTCGCTCCGAAATCCAGCATTGCAAACAGAGTTCAGAACAAACGTGTTGTAAAGACGACAGCTCCAGCCCTCTCTCTGTCCCTGCTGTGTTTTAGATTCTTCTTCTGTGGTGCAGCCCTGTTCCACTGCTGCTGCTTCATTCACTTGCTGATTTTCTTTTTCTCCATTTTCCTCTCTCTCTCTGTGTGTGTGTGTGTGTGTGTGTGTGTGTGCGCGCGCACTGGCATTTCCGTGACTGTGAATGTGTGCGTATGTCTGTCCATCATCGGTGGGTATGTTTGCCGTGTGTGTGCATTTGCAGCGATGACGAGCACATGTTGATCCAGCACTACTGCCAGTCTCTGAACCAAGGCTCTCCTCTCAGCCAGCCCCGCAGCCCCGCCCAGATCCTCATCTCCATGGAAACGGAGGAGAAGGGAGAGCTGGAGAGGGTCCTCAACGACCTGGAGCTGGAGAACAGGTCAGTGAACGGACCCATCTTTCTATTATTATCTTCTGTGGTCTGCAGCGTTTCTTTACTCTTAACTCAGCTCTAACTTCAACAGGATCAGTTGTTAAAGTGTCCTGATTGAGCTTATAGGTCCCAAAAAGGTCATAATTTCTACAATCTATGATATATAAATCTAGGTTCTTAAGAAGTCTTGGATTCACATTTTAACATTGCATCTTGAAACTTCTGAGATCAGGGCTCAGCATGCCTAGGTCCCGCCTTTGCCTGCCGCCTAGCTGACAATGCACCCGACCTCAATACCTATCCCTATGGATGGTGGGCCCACACGGCGGCAGCTCCATATAGTTCTTTTGGGCTGTGCACGACCAGGCAGGCCCCGTGCTCCCCTCCCAGGTCTGAATCCAGGAGGGGCCCCCGGTTTCCCTGTTCCGGGCTTTCCTGATTCATGCTGCATCTGTGAATCACTCTTAGTCTGGCCCCTCACCTGGGACCTCCTGCTACCAGGAGCTGTTACTCCAGACAACACAGCTCCTAGGGTCACAGGGACGCACAAACCCCTACACCACGATAAGGTGGTGATTCTCAGATTATTGCTGCCCCAAGTGGAGGAGTTCAAGTATGTCTGGGTCTGGTTCACGTGTGAGGATAAAATGGAGCGTGAGATGGACAGGCGGATTGGAGCGGCATCAGCAGTAATACGGGCGTTGTACCGGACCCTTGTGGTGAAGAGTGAGTTGAGCCGGAAGATTTCAATTTACCAGTTGATCTTCGTTCCGACCCTCACCTATGGTCATGAGCTTGCTGCAGTGACCCAGCTTCCCCTCGATAATCAGTAAAACAAAAGTGCGCCCTCACTTGTAACAGTGGTGATATTTCACATGTATATCAAAGCTGGCAGCAGTAGATTAAATCCTCTGCTGTGCTCATTGTAGGAAGTTACAGTCCGAGTACGACCGTCTGAAGAAGGCCCACGACAGGAAGGGCCTGTCCCCGCTGCCGTCGCCCCCGGAGATGCTCCCGGTGTCACCACAGAGCGCCCGTGACGCCGAGCTCATCGCTGAGGCCAAGCTTCTGCGGCAACACAAAGGACGTCTGGAGGCCCGGATGCAGATTCTGGAGGACCACAACAAACAGCTAGAGTCCCAACTGCACAGGCTGAGACAGCTGCTGGAGCAGGTACACACCGACAGGAACACACACTCATTCACAAACACTCGTACATGTGCTGAGTATACTTTGTCTATGATCCGAAATATAAATATCCAATGTAAATATCTGTTGTGTATTTTTCTGCCTGCCCATATAAACTGTGTCAGCAGTCAACACGTTATAAACTAGTAGAAAGTGAGTATGTGTGGCAGTATCTTACAGCTTAGGAAACAGGAGCTGGTGTACATTTTTTGAATAGACGGATATAAAGTAACACCTTAAAAAGTATTAAGTAAGAAATGGATGGCTTTGAATAGATAAAAAATGCTAAATTAAAATCTGCCGCCCAAATGAACCTGCATTCCTCATCTCTTCGATCCTTTCTTTGTCTGAACTTAAGCACCCAACATAGTAAAACCATGTGAAGGATATATTCACATTGACATTCCACCATTTTTAAAAGACTGCATTTTCAACCATGTTTATTTACCATATCTCTGATACAAAATGAGACCTGCCAGATGTTTGGTTTTGACCCTTATCATGTCATACGGCTGTGGCTCAGGAGGTAGAGCGGGTCGTCCATTAATCCCACGGTTGGCGGTTTGATCCCCGGCTCCTCCTGTCCACATGTCAAAGTGTCCTTGGGCAAGACACTGAACCCTAAGTTGCTCCCGATGGCACCTTGCATGGCAGCTACGTTGAATGAGACCAATCTGTAAAGAGCTTTGGGAACCGTTAAAGTCCATTTACCATACCCAGAGGCAAATTAAGGTGGTCGTGGGCCCCTAGTCTATACTTTACTACTACTGCATATTACCAAGGATTGCATATTGAAGGGCCCATGCACACTTGGGGCCTTTTAGGCTTCAGCTTAGCTCTGCCTGTAAGTGTGAGTTTAGCAACTCTGAGTAATGCTGCTTCAAATCCCTCACCAGACTGTGTACCCAGTTATTACAAAACTGCCTCTCCCTGCCGTTAAAAATACTGTTGAGCAAGGCAGTGAACCCTCATATGCTGCAGTGACCAGCAGCGTAGGACCCAGCTAGTGACCTGGATTAATAAAACAGAGGCTCAAACTTGATGTGAAGTTCCCACCAATGAGCTTAGAGCTCCAACTGACGCAGCTTCCTCCACACTGTTTGACTGCCAGTAACAGCTGACACAGAAGATCAGGCCAGCTCACACTTCACTTCCCTTTTGACTCCTCTAATTAAGCTGTGCGGTGCGGCTGCCAATTTGTTGTGTATCTAATATGCGTGTGTGTGTGTGTGTGTGTGTGTGTGTCAGACGGATTCCAAGGTGAACGGCACAGCTCTGTCCTCTCCCTCCACCTCCTCTCAGCGCTCCGACTCCTCCCTCCCTCTGCTCCGTGTGGCCGCCAGCCAGACTACTGATACAATGGGTAAAAACACACACACATACACTCCCAATGAAATCCTTCAATTTGCATCCCCCCAAAGCATAAAGGATGTGAATAGAGATGTAAGCAGATATGTCTAATTTCACAGCTTGTTGAGACCATGCTGTTGGACGTTGTTCTACAGCTGACTACAATGCACTGTTTAAACATATTTTTGTGTGTGTGTGTGTGTGTGTGTGTGTGTTGTCCACACTTCCCAAACACATGAACAATGTGACTGGGCATTATTTTAGCAGCCAGAATTCTAAAAATGGAAAAACATTCATCTCCTTCCTCCTTCCCCAGGTGATGATGAACTGTCCAGCCCTTCCCAAGATGCATCTGGGCTGGAGGAAGTGATGGAACAGCTCAACAATTCTTTCCCTCATAGCCAGGGTATGGAACACCAACATTAACACTAGCTTGTCTTGCATACAATGTCCACTCTTTTCTGAAAAAGAAGTATGAAACCTGGTTTGAACTTGCTCAGAAAAACAGTCACTTTCTGCAGGAAAACGTGATCAGATATAAGCCAGTAATTGCACTCCTGTTTTTTTCCTGGAAGGATAAAACATTGTTTTTGAATGAGCCCTTTTAAGTAAAGTTTTCCTCAAGGCATTCAACTCAGAGGAAATATAAAGTTGGCAGCTTTGATCTAATAAAAGCGTAACTCGACTAATTAGCAGACTCTCTGGGAAAGGCACCTATTATGAACATTTCTAGGTAACTGTAGCCTAAAGGATGGAAAGCAGGCCTGTGATATGAAAGATACAGGTTTGAAACCCAGGGCTGGTTGTTCTCTGCTCTGCTCCCACAATCATTTCTATTCACATATATATATATATATATATATATATATACACACACACACACTGTATATAATCAAAGCCCTCGGCTACAGGCCAAGGTAAACATGTATGTGTATTCAGAAACAATGAAACTAGGACAATATGATAAACAGTAAGACAAAACCCCATAGAGAAAAGACAAGAAATAATCAATGATATACAAATTAAATAAAATTGAGGTAATGATTTACATAGGGCTGCAACTAATGGTAGTTTTCACAATTCGTTCATTTCCAGATAGTGATGTTGATTAATCAATATTAATTAATTGGTCTACAAAACATCAGAAAACTTTGAAAAATGCTTATCACAATTACCTGGAGTCTAAGATGATTGCCAACTGTTTTGATAATCGATTTATCTAAAATGTCAAAACATTTGCTGGTTCCAGCTTCTTAAATGTGAGGATTTGCTGCTTTTCTTTGTGAAATGAAGAGCCTTTGGGTTTTGGATTGTTGATCAGACAAAAGAAGCAATTTGAAGATGTCACTTTGGGTTCTGGGAAACTGTGATGAGCATTTTTCACAATTTTTAGACATGTTATAGGCTAAACGATTAATTGATTAAGCGTGAAAATAATCGGTAGATAAATCGTCATTAGTTGCAGCAAAGATCAGTGTTCAGATTCTACTTTTTGTTATGGTACTGTATCTCCTGCTTTGCTGAAGAGTTTTTCGGATGTACATACTTTTTCCTCCAATCAAATTCTCACTCTGAACCTTATTACAGCTGTTAGCCTTAGGTAAACTTGCCCTTCACACATCTTTTTTTCTCTCTATTACCGACACAAGGCTGATTTTCTCCTCTTTCTTCCTTTCTTTTCTTCCTTTCCTCTTTTTCTCCACGAGCCAGGAGGGAGAAGGGGACACCCATGAGAGGTTAGTGGCTCGACTTTCTCTCTCCGCACCTTCTCATCTCATTTCCCCACCTACTGTACTACTAAGGAGTATTTCCACTGCATGCAAGTACTACGTTTGTACCACTTTTGGCCCCTACCATCACAATTTGTATTTCAGTCAGAACATGAAGTCATGGTCTGAGAGAAATTATAATTTGCTTAAAATGAGATTGAATTTTGGCTGTTGTTGCAAGTAGAATTGTGCACAAAGCATACAACAGGGAGACATTATGTCACGGTACACTGATGCAGTGGGAAAACAACAAATATCTGTCCTTCCTTCCCTTCCCTGTCTTTAATTTCCTTTCCCTTTTCTGTCCCCCTTCTGTCACACTGCTGCTCCGTCCATCACAGTAGGGAGTAGAGTTTGTGCCGTAACTGTGTACCTTGTGATGTGTGTGTACATGCTGCTCTGTATGCATGTAGATATGGGATGAGATGATTTGTTAATGTCACCCTTCAGTTCACAATGTGGGGTTCACAGTAAGATTCAACCACAGTTTAATGTGATAAAAACAGTTAGTTGTCAACAAAGTTCTGTGTATAAATCTTGCTTTCTTATGAGTGATGGCCTTTGTACGAGCTTCTGGCGAGGGTCCTGAAGATGAGTGTGGCGAAAAGTAGGCAGTGAGACAAGGTTGTACAGTTGACGACCATCTTTGGGAACATTTTATTTGATGTGTACCTTGATTTTCAGTTTGGCCCGTGTCCCATCCAGTTTATGACCGATACTGCAGCCAGCCACCAGGGGGCGATCAAGATGTTTTGGCTTTACTTTTGGCTAGCTGTCACGTCGTCCATCTATATATATACAGTCTATGTGATGAACATGGTGAACATTACACCTGCTAAACAGCACGTTAGCATTGTCATTGTGAGTATGTTTCTATGCTAGCGTTAGCATTTAGCTCAAAGCACCACTGTGCATAAGTACAGCCTCACAGAGCATGTCTGTAAACTCTTAGTCTTATTCTGTATGTAGCCCATTTTTACGGCCATGTGTCTATGAGCTTGTGTTAACCTATGCAGCTTTCAATCTCTCTATTCGTGTTTTGTCTAAGCATTTCCTTCCTCTCCCTCCAGGTCCCAGTATTGGCAGTTTGTTCCACATGGCCGACGATCTGGGCCGCGCCATGGAGTCACTGGTCAGTGTGATGACAGACGAGCAGAGCGCCGAACAGCACGAGGCCCTGCCCTTCTGATCCCGCCCCTCAACCTTCAGCCCCGTGTCCTCCCCCTCCTCCCTCTCCTCTCCTCTCCTCCCTGCCTACCTGTCGCATGCTTTTCTAGTCAAAACAACTGGATTGGAAACACAGTTTACAAAGAGAATATATAACGTCTATTTTTGTGAAGGATTGCGGTTCCAGCAACGACGCGTAAAAAAAAAACAAAAGGAAAACATTATAACTTGTAGATTTCAGTAGTTTCTTAAAACTTCCTGAAGTTGTTTTATTATTAACAAAGGCTGGTTTTTAAACTTCTATGCAATTGTATAAAACGAGAGTGGGGTGGGCGGGGCAAAGAGAGATGAGATACAAATAAGTGTGTTCAGTATGGTCGAATATTTGCCATCTCTTTGTAATTGGGGAAACAGCTAAAGCATTTCAGACATTTGTATCAAAAAAAGAATGATTGTAATCATAAGGGTGCTTTCTAAGAGGAAAATGTCTTTCTATAACAGCGTACACTACTGTCAAGGTAATGCAGGCATCCTGGATCTTTACAGTACGTTGTCTGTGAGACTGTGTGTGTGTGTGTGTGTGTGTGTGTGTGTGTGTGTGTGTGTGTGTGTGTGTGTGTGTGGTGCCTAATTTCTACATTACATTACAGCTTTTCTTTTTTTTTTTGGCTTTGGCTGGCAAACCTCATGTTATATTTGAAATATTCATTTATTCACTCATCCGTCCATCTATCCATCCTTCAATTAGTTAATCTTCCCTATTATTAACATCTCTATGGCAACAGTTTTTATCCCTCTATTTGTTTTCAACACAGTGTGCTGTGTGCATAAACAGACGCTGTAATAGGCCCGATTCAGGTCTGAGACGAGTCAACAAGGTCACTTCAAACCTAATGCACATAATGGGAAATAATTGGACATCATTTGGATTCCATTTTCCCATTATCAATCTACATAATAAGTGGAATTGAAAAAAAACCCAGCAGACTGTAATCTTTTTTTTTTTTTTTTGTTAAGTTAGTTTGTCTCGCGCCATGGTATTTTTTGGTACCAGAAAGGCTAAGTGGACAATCCTCATTTATCATCCCTTTTGACTGAATATTTATATATTATGTTAATTGATTAATAATAAATATATATATAAAAGCTACAAGTGACATAAGTCATAGTATGGACTCACAGGAGACACAAGAGAAGCAGCAGAGACCGAGATATATGAGTAAAGCTTTAAAAAACACTGGAGACTGAATTTCCCATAATGCAACTTTATATCGTCTTTCAATAGTACACCCTCACAGCCCGGCAAATGCCCGCATCTTTTTAATTCCATGCATCCATTTTATATCAAAGACTTTCTTTTATAAATTTAAAGTCTCCAAGCTCAAGCCAAGATAACCCTGATGGCGTCACTATGACATCATCAGGGTTATTTTCTCATTCTTTGGAAAGCTCCCCCCAGAGTCACAGAAGATATTATACAAATGTTTTGACAGGCTGAGTAGTACTCCCCACGACGAGTAAACTGGTCTTCATATGTAAAATTGTGAGGAGTGGCGCTTTAATTTTAAAGGTACCCTGTGGAGTTTTTGACCACCAGTAATGAGTGGCTCTGCAAATGTTTTATGAGGAAGGAAATGCATTCAACACATTTATCAGGGCTCGAGGAAACACACAATGTGCTTTGGTAAGAAACACTGAATGTAAACAGAAAACAGTGTTGTCGTGAATAAAGTTCGACTGATGTGGGTCAAAGCTGCCAATATATCCAATATTTTTAAGATAAGGGCATTTATCTTCAGTTCTGCATCGGGCCTTGACAGACTCCTTCAGAAAAACGTCCTGATTATTGCACTGGTAAATCTTGAGTAAGGATTTTGTTTTAGGTTTTTATCACTAAGATACTTTCCAAGTGTCTTTTTAGGGCCTGCACACAACACACTGTGTATTCATTTATAAGTTGACAGTTTCTCCTTGTCAGAAGTACTGTAAGAGGAATGTGATTTTAAA
The DNA here is from genome assembly GCA_008360985.2 of Macquaria ambigua. Classification (NCBI taxonomy): domain Eukaryota; kingdom Metazoa; phylum Chordata; class Actinopteri; order Centrarchiformes; family Percichthyidae; genus Macquaria; species Macquaria ambigua. Next base: position 58,877 of record VMKM01001352.1, read on the forward strand.
AGAATCGGAGCACTACAGTGTTAGAAGGCTGCTAGTTGAGATTATTCTGAGGAATTCTTCTGTTTGAGTGATTACAGAGAAATATTTGAGTTTCAGGAAGCCCAGTAACGTAAGCTCTACCTCGTGTCGAAGTCTGGTTCGGAAGCAATTTCTCTACTGTGCTCAATCCCACACTCTTCTCAGATTGTTGATTATTAATTGATTATTGCTGGCTGATTGATTCACGTCAGCTATCCTGATCGCTCCGTACATGTTCTACTGCACTGTAGGAGCCTCCGATCTGAATGTTTGGATGCATTCACTGCATTTCTCATCTCTATCAGAGATTTCTACGACTCAAGTATAAAAACTAGCATTTTACACAAATCAAATGAATCCGTGTGCACTACTGTCATACCTGGGACATACTAGATATTTGTTTTCTGTGTGGAGGATGCATTTATTCTAGCAGAGTGTTACATTTTGTCTTTGGTTAAAAAATTACTTTGTTTTGTGCTGTGTGAGGTGTTACAATATTAGCATGTGTGACTCAATAAACTCCATCCTTATTTAATGTATAACCACTCAGAGAAGTCCGTGGTGAGCATCGCGGCATTATATACTTGTGTGTTTTTGGCATCATATTCTTGCAGCATGATGGTTCTGTTTTGATCCAGACACTGAATTTGATTTTCTTTCTTTTCTCATTTCTAATGTTTGTGTTTCATTCTCACATCATTTTTCAAATAACGCGTCAATACTTCACAACATATCAGATTCCACCAAATATATGCCTTACTACTGTATTATAAAATGCTTTACTGTATATCAATAAAGCACGCAGTTATGTTGATTTGACTCGCCTCTTTGATTTGCTGTTGATTGTGTTTATTTTTTTAGGATTAGAACAATGCCAATAATTGCAAGGTACAATAACTACACAGAAAACATTTATTTTGAAAAGCTGTTCTACACAAAAAACTATCCTACAGTTTAACAATAAATGACCTAAAATCTGGGGCAAAGTGCAATTTACACACCTGTGTGCATATAAACTGTTGGTGTCATACAGAACAACTCATTTATTCAACTTTTACATAGACAAGGCAAGTACATAGAGCGCTCATATTCTTTGTGTACAATGTAAACAATTATATGACCATATAAAAAAACACTAAAGACAAGACAAAACTGTGAATTCAAGTTTTTTTTAAATAGAGGAAAATATTTACACAAACTGAAGCGTTCCCTAAAATCAACTGAACTCAGATGTCAAACCAATTGACCATAAATGTCCTAATCAGTTATTAAAGTATTGGTGGCTTTTGGCAAATGAAAATCCTCCCCATAACATTTGTTTGATTCTACTGAAATATATACACTGAGATCTATTAAAAGACTCAAGGTTATAAAATGTCAATCATTTAAACCTGCATTAATTGTTTTATTGTGTTCACCACTTGGGGGCAGTGTAACCTTATAAAATGTAAATGGCAAACATGGTAGCAAAAGGTTCCTGATCTACACACCCAGCAGTTGCAGATCAATATTAGCATTCATTTGGAGTCGTGTTTGTGTCCACCTGATGAATGCACGTCTAATACTCTCCTTTTAGCTCTGTTTTGGTCTCCACCAACTCCTGAGAAAAATATCTGGCTCTTTAGCTGCTAAATGCTCCACTATTGGAGTAGGTGACTATCACTTAAAATGGTTATTGTATAGAAACTTTCCTCTTGCATGTTTCAATATATTGAAGTATCCTAGTATCTGAGGGAGGATATTTTGTAGACTTGTTTTTTTTTTTTAGAATCTCCTTGGGAGTCACTGCGATCAGCACTTAAGAATCACAATTACTTTGATCAAAGTTACTTTTGGCTTCTTTAACAAAAGCTTGTCCTACTTTTTATTTAAACAGTTTTGACACCCAGTGCTGCTCTACTGCCGTTTTGGCCCAATGCTCCACATTCCTCTCCACATTCCTATCAGAGTGTGTCGGAACGACCTCATCCTGTACGCATACAGGATTGGGTTGAGGGCAGAGTTGGTGTGTGAAAGCAAAATGGCTGCTAGTGTGAGCGACATGGGCACCTCACACTGTGGGCAGAGCAGCAGGACACAGTTAATGAGGTGGATGGGCATCCAGCACACCATGAAGAGAAACAGGACCAGGAAGAGGGAGGTGGCCTTACGCAGCTCCTGACGGGTGTGAATGTTGGATTTGGCCTTGTTGGACTCTCCTGGACGGGGATCTGGAGGAGCGGAGCTGGAGCAGGTAGATCCAGCTGAGGCGATCCTGAGCCCTGGCTTTGTAAAGACAGCAGTAGTCTCAGTTTTAATAACAGACCCAATGCCAAACTCGACTTCTTCCCCAGCCTTACATTTTCTCGAGTGCCTGGTTGCTTTTCCTGTCCCCATGTCTGCTCCACCTCCTGTGGTTCCCACAGCAACTGAACTCTCAGCGTCCTCTGTCGCAGTGCTCCCACTAGCAGCAGCTCTCATGTCCTCTGTGGTTCCCCTGGCCACAGCGATGCGTCTGAGCTGGCGGCGGACGGTGAGGAAGATCTGGCCGTAGATGATGACCATGGCCACCAGCGGCACCAGGAGGCAGCAGAAGAAGTTGAAGTAGACCATATAGCTCATGTCCACCACACAAGTGAAGATACAGTAGCTGGAGAGGAGAGGTGTATAATTTCCTGCTTTCATTCATCCATTAAATTCATTTTCCTGCAATTTTTTTATTAATGGATTCATTTAGTCATTCATCTTTCTATTTTGATGTCCATACACACCCCTGCCTTCATTCAGTCAGTCATCTTCCCATTCATATGTGCTCTACAGTATGCATTACAGGCCATGCATATGCAACTTTTCTTTTTTCATTCATTCATACATTAATCTCTCCATTTTGCCATCCATACACACATTTATCTGCCTTTATTTATTCATTCATTAGTTCCAATGCATCTTTCTGCAAATTTCACATTCATTCATTAATTTAGTCATAAATACTAATAATAATTAATATAATTCATTCAATTATACATGCCATTTTTCTTACTTTCATTCATTCATTCAGTCATTTTTCCATCCACACATACTGTACTATAGTACATGCCAAGTCATTCTGCTGGCCTCATCCATTCATTCATCCATCTAATGCTTTCACACTCTGACCTGGAAAATTAAATAATTAAATAATTGATGCACTCATTTTCTCTAGACTCGACTACTGTAACTCCCTCCTTTCTGGAATAAGCCAAAAGTCACTCTCTCGCCTCCAACTAGTACAGAACGCAGCAGCTCGGCTTCTTACTGGTTTTAACAGACAACATCACATCACCCCAATCCTGGCTTCTCTCTATTGGCTCCCTGTTCGATTCAGAATTGATTTTAAGATTTTATTGATTACTTTTAAGGCAAGCCTGGGTCTGGCCCCAAGCTACATAGCAGAAATGCTGACCCCATGTGAGCCAGTTCAAGTCAAGGCTTCAATCTAAAGGTGACCGTGCTTTTGCTATCAGGGCCCCTCGGCTTTGGAACGACCTGCCCGAGGAGACAAGGCTCGCAGAATCAGTAACTTCTTTTAAATCACTTCTCAAAACCCATTTTTATAGACCTGCTTTTATGTGATGTCGTCTTTATATCGTCTTTTTATTGCTTTTACTGTTTTTATTATTTTTATTTGTATTTATTGATAATTTTTATCTTGCTTTACTGTTTGGCTTTCCGTTGTTATATTGCTTTCTGAGTATCCTGTTTTTGCTTTGTCTGTCAAAGCACTTTGTAAACTGCATTTTTAAAGGTGCTATATTTAAAGATTTTGCTGCCCATACACACATCCCATTTCCACTCATTCATTTAGTCATGCCATTTTCCTGACTTCTTTAATTTATTCATTCATTCACCCTCCCTGTAATTCATTCAGGAAATGTCCCTGCCTTCTCTAGGTGTTTATTCACTCATTCATTAATTTAATTTTCCTGCAATAGTCCCATACATTCATTCATTCATTCATTCATATCATTTCATTTTCCTGCAGTCTTGTTACCATTTACCCAGCCACTCTGTTCCTCATCCCATCCATCCATTCATCCATCCATCTTCCCTCCTCCCCTCCTCCTCCTCCTCCTCTTACTCTGAGTCTGCTGGTTGTCTTTTCCAGTCCATGAGGGGCACGGAGCCAGAGATGGCTCCCAGGACCCAGGTGACCAGCAGGGCCAGCCGGGCGTTCGTGGGGCTCATGACGCGCTGGTACTGGAAGGGCAGAAGGATGGCCATGTAACGCTCCCCTGCTACTGCTAACATACTCAGGATGGAGCTCTAGAAGAGAAGGGAGCATTGGTATTTGAATGACAAAATAAAAAAGAACTTCTTAGTTCATCTCCTATGTTAAGGCAGCTGGTGAATAATGCTGCATTGATCTCTTTCCTCCACACAGGGAGTTCAGAGGTCAGATCAATTCTGTATTAAGCGACTGTATAAAAATTATTGGGAGTAAGGGGTGTCAGGAAATGGAAAAACTCCCAGGGTTTTGTTTTTTTAAACTTTTTCTGTCACAGATTTTTTTCCTTTCTTCCCTTGTGTGTGTATGTATTGTTTAAAAAAAAAAAGATTGAATAGTTACGTCGAAAACATGGCTTTACAGAGAACTCTCCAGAGATTGTCTCTCCAGAGACTGCCTACAGCGGCTTCCACCTTCACTACATTCACGTTGTAAAGGAAAGCAGAACTACAGTAAAGTAAAATGTGTCATATAAAGTTATCTTATAATATCATGCCAGCCAGCTTGTTCTACTAATGAAAGAAATAAAGAAATAAAATAAAATGAAATAAAATGAAACATGGAGTGTGTTTTTTTTTTCTGAATGTGCATTTAGTAGCTTCAGTGGCAATGTGATAATTATTGTCCCATTAAGACAGTAAGGTTTAGGAGTACACTATCTTAAATTCTTTACACACTTTTTGTTATTAATGGTGAAACAAAGTGTACAAATTTTGAGATAATAGGGGATATGGTATTTCAATTTTTCTCTTAATAACGCTGGAGAGCATCTTGCTTTTTTACAAAGTGAAACATAAGTTTCAGCCCCCCTCCCCACCCTAATAATTTTCATACAGTCCCTAAATCAACTTGTACATCAAAGAACTGCAATCGCATAAGGAACTCTTTGGGACTTTGAATTTCCATAGAGTCTCTTGGTCAAAGTGACAAGACTTTGCTCCAACCTTTCCATCTTGGTGATATACATGCAGGTTATGTATGGGTGGTGTTCTTGCCCTGCAAAAATCCACCTGCAATCAGTCACCAAAGGTTAATGTTCCTACCTGTGTGAGAACCATCAGGATGCTGAGCAGCACCAGGCAGAGGGGCAAGTTGTGGCGAGGTTGACCCAGGTCTGTCAGCACTGCACAGGGAATGGCTACCAAGCCCACCAGGATGTCTGCCACAGCCAATGATACCTACCACACACATGCATACAGAATCAAACACACTTCTGGTCCTTTAGATATCTGCTTGTATTTTTCCCAAACCACAGATCTATAGATTATGATAAGAATCCCAAGTGTCAGATAGGGATGAAACAGACTTTGCATAAACAGATTTCCTCACCAGGAAGTAGTTGGTGACAGTGCGAAGTTTCTTGTTTCGGGTGACAGCCAGACAAACCAGGAAGTTGCCTATGATGGCCACCACGGCGATGATGAGCTCAGTGGCAATGTAAAGCCCTTTGAAAGCGGGTTGGTATCCATACGGCATCTCTGCCGTACAGCTACCAGGAGTCACATTCATGATGAGAGAGAGACTTCCACAGTCATGGAAAACCTGGAAATCAGAGTAGAGATTCTGAATAATTCCAGTCTTAGAACTATTAATAACCCAGTGATAAATATCAAGGTACTTGTATATCTAATTTATTTTGATTAAGCTGCAAAATCTGCATTAGGGTAAATCTACAGGTGAAACTGCAGAAAGCACAAGCCAGAAACTATAAATAAAACTGCCTTGCCTTGCCTATACTTCAGACTTGTTTAATGTCATGTTGCTTCTTACACATCTTAATTTTTAAAGAAAAGAATATAAGAAAAACGCGATGAAATAATGACAAGCAGAGCACTGCAACACACTGAACTAGAGTTTACCTGTACTGGCAGTCTGAACTTGCTGCTGGTCCACAACATGCTGCCAAACGTTCTCTTTTGCATTATTAATGGAAGTGTTTTTATTCATTTTTGCTTTAATGTTTTATTCTCCATTGTATATGTTTCATATGTGCTGCTTTGTGGATGTGGAGATCACAGTTTTGTCTTTACATGTCCATTTTCTTCACTGTGAATTGATGTGATGTGTGCTTGATTCAGAGTAGGGATTGCTGGCACAACAAGAGGGCAAAACTCCAGCAACACTAAAGAACAACTTGCTGGAGTTTTGACCTCATCTGTACTTGATGTCTTGGGTCTCAGCCTTGCCTCAGTCTGATCACATTAGCTCTGAGTTGTTTTATGAAACAGATTCATCCTGGTTCACTTTGTCAGGCTCATTCAAGCCAAGCTTTTCACAATAAGTCCTGCTTTCCTGAGCCACCTTTATGAATTACCCAGGGACAAAGTGTGGACATTTAGTTGGGACACATGTAAACTCTTATGGGAAAAAAGGGAAGAATGGACGAACAGAAGAGATAGGGAGAGAAAAAAATCTCCGGCTAATGCTCAAAAGAGCCAAAATACGCCACTGTTTCTCGTTCTTTTAAACTCAAAAGTTTCAAAAGTTGTTTCTCAGTTTGTCTCTCAGGAGCCTGCTGTTGATGGCGGAGAACAACGACTGCGTGAAAGACATTGTATTCTTTCCACTTTGGTTTCAGTTTAATTTGGAATCCACTTAATTAGTCTTCTGCTTCCGAGAAAGAAGTTTCTAGCTTTCGCACTAGTTACACAGACTGAATTCAACTGAAGAGAAGAAGAGATATGAGAGGAGAGAAGAACAGTGGTTGTTATGAAGCTCAGCCTGTGGCCTTTGTGCTGACCAACTGAGCGGTGAAAATTGTTCCTGATAAGGGACAAAAACAACGACACACACACACACACAAAAACACAGACCCAAGTGTTCACTATTTACATACACTGATAGGGATTCAAACCTGCTGCCTGTTGCTGTGTACACATATAAATAGATGGATGAGACTCAACAAATCAACTCACTGTTTCAAATAAGGAGACCTTTCCCTGCAATTCTAAGCAACAACAGACAGAATTAAAAACACAGAGCAGAAGTTGAATTTCTGCATTGTACAATCATTTTTCCTGCACCATAATTAATTAGGGACTGTCCACAAATGATTGGGGTGGGAAGGGAAGAAGAATTAGCAATTGTCAAAAACATGAGAAACATAACAAATAGTGCGCTCTGTTACCGAGCATTCCAGCTGCTCCCTATTTTTGAGCCAAGAACTGCTAAATAAATAATTATTACCACATAAGCTAACGGGTCAAAGGGGCTTCAGCACTGTAATGTTTTCACTTCATTCGCTAGTAGAACAGGCTGGGTTGTGCAGGACATGCATTATGTTTAGAGCTGAAACGATTGTCAGAAAATTAATCTGCAACTATTTTAATCGTTCCATTGATTTTATCAAGCAAAAACGCCAAATATTTGCTATTTCCAGCTTCATAAATGTGAGGCTTTTCATTTTATATTGACTTACTTTAGGTTTTGGACTGTTGGTTGGAAAAAACAAGACATTTTAATTTGTCACTTTGGACTTAGAACCTGTGATGGGCAATTTTCATTTGTTTGTGGACTTTTTATTGGCTAAACAATGAATTGATTAATTTAAAAAAAAATCGACAGATTAATTGATAACAAAAATAATTGTTAGTTGCAGCCTTAATTATATTATAGATTAACTTCATGTACTGTACATGTTAACTCTATGATACAGATATAGATACAGATATATAGCTCAGTTATAATGCAGATTAAAGAGAAGGTGACTGTTACTACAAATACTGAAAAACTGACACACTCTGAAAAGAGATAATGACCAATCACCACTAATTTTAAAGATCCACATCTACTGTTTCCAGGGTGCAAAATGTACTTTTTTCTCCACCGGCTAAATGGTTAGTGAATGTTCAGATTTTACCAGCCACTCAATAGATTACCATCGTTTTCTTGGCTGGTCAATGAAGCAAATCTACCAGCCACTTGCATATTTTACCAGCATTTCTCTGGTGACTGGTGCTAATTTTGTGCCCTGACTGTTTTTTAGAACTGACATATTGGTCCTACTAGCTACTAGAAAATGAAGCCCTGATACGGAGACATGATTGTTGTTCCCTGCACATAGCAATATGCATTCCATGCATACCTTGCAAGGCAGCCGGATTTGCGAGATTGCGCGAGAATCCATCTTGCCAGGCTTCAAGTTATGCGCTTGTGGCCGAACCACAGTGGTTCAGACCAATCAGCGTCCTATGAGGAACTACTGGCAGGGCGTGGTTTAGGTGTTTTGACTGCAACTGTTCGAACAACAACAATGGCGGCTCCTAAAGAGGTTAGTATAGATGCTGCTATAGCATCAGTTATATCAGAACAGGAGAGTATTTCTTCATTGAAAGAAAAGCAAAGAACGGCACTGAAGGCTTTTCTCCATGGAAAAGATATTTTCGCTCTTCTCCCAACTGGCTTCGCCTCTCCTACTACATCATATGGTTTGTTGATCTGACTGGTTGAAGTTAGCCTTTATAGCCGTGATAGACAAATGGTTCATCCAATCACCTGCCAAGTATTTTTTGAAAGTGCCTTCCTTTTCCAAACAGTTTCCAAGGACAAATGCTTCTGTGTAACAAACTATCTGGCGCGTCAGGTTACACACACAAGGCATGTGTTTCACAAAACTATTTTCATGTAACTTGCAAGTAAATCTTGCAAGAAAAGGGTGAAATAAAATATAAATGTGGGGCATGGAAAAATTAAAGACCCTCCCTTGTTCTCCCCCAAAAATAAAACAACCCTCCATTTGGCAAAATGAAAAAATACAAAATACAGAACCCTTTGCCTTTTCTGACCCCGCCTCCCCTTTAATAATTTTCGTACAGTCCCTTAGAGATTATAACCAAAGAACAAAAAAAAACAGGCATAAACAGAGCATAATAAGGCTCTATAAACCAATATCACAGAGACAAATTACTGCATAAGTATTGTTTTTGGTGGATAAAGCAGTTCAGGTTTGGATTATGATGTGTACTCACCTGCGCTAGGCTTCAGGTGCAGTCATCACACAGTTTGGAAGGTCCAGACCATCCAGGACTCTAAAACAGAGTTCACTTATGTGCAGAATACACTGAGAGGAAACTGGGAAAGCAGCAGGAGGAGCGTCAACTGCTGGGATGAAACAACACCCTCCTCCACTTTTTCCTCCATCCCCCTCTCTTCTTCTGTTCCCTCTCTTTATTGCATGGGAGATAAAAAAAAAAAACATAATGCAGAATACGTCAAGCATGAGCCTGTTGAATGAACAGCGGCAGTTGCCACACTGCTCTGGATCTGGGTGAAATGGAAAAGCAGATATGCTTTTATGTAAATCTCCAGCCTGTTCCTGACAAAACAAACATGTCATATTAAATCTTAAAGAGCAACTTGCAAGTTGTAGACCCCAGTGAATCAGTGTGTAGGAAAATGATGTAGAAACTAGATTTTCAAAAAGATATAAGAAGATAGAAGAAGTGGCTGATATCAAGAAATCCTACCAGTGGCTGGAAAAAGCTGGACTGAAAGACAGCACAGAGGCTCTAATCATGGCAGCACAGGAACAGGCTCTGAGCACAAGATCGATAGAGGCCGGGGTCTACCACACCAGGCTGGATGCTTTCTATTGCTCCTCTGTAAAAGTTAACAAGAACTTGGCACAATAATTTTGCCTTCTAAAGTTTCCTTAAGAAATATAGCCATTTCTGAGCTTTCTTTACCAGCCTAAATATATGAACTAAAAAAAGTGACCTTATACAATGGTTTTAAAACATGTGCATACTTGCAAGTGATGTTTACAGGTTGCACTGGAAGTATTAAGATATTGTTCAATAAAGTTACTTTACACTTACACAAAGTATAGCACGCAAGGTAGCACTATCACACTGTAAAAATAATCAGTTACAAGTAAAAGTCCTGTATTGAAAATGTTACATGCAATAGTATACATAAGTATTATTAATAAAATGTACTTAAAGTATCAAAAGTACAATTGCTCGGAAATGTGCCCTGTTAGTGTTACACAATTATATATTATATTATTATTACTGATGCATTTATGTGTAAGTAGAATTTTACTGATGTAGTTGTTCGAGAAGAAGTGAATTTTTAATATTAAGCCCAATGATTTATACTATATTTATACCATACATACTATACTATACCGCTGGGTAGTGTAATCAATAACATTGCATCACATTTTATAAGCTAATTATTATGTCTTATATGTGAAATCTTTATTTTTTAAGTAACTATAATTGTCAAAATAATGTAATGGAATAAAAAGTAAAATATTTCCATGTGAACTGCAGTGAAGAATAAGTATAAAGTAACATAAAATGGGAATACTCTTACTTACTGGGAAGTAAGTACAAGTACCCCAAATTTGTACAGTACTTGAGTAAATGTACTTAGTTACGTTCCACCACTGTGTGTGTGTATATATAACTCCCCTTTGTAAAAGAAACCAAAATAATATTGGATGATTTATGAGATAAATAGCTTTTGAATGTTTATAACTAAATGAACAATGAATTAATAAATAAACTAAATCATTTTAAGGTCCCCTCCAGACATGATTTAAGACTTATAAAAAAAGTCATTTTAATACATGTGATTGTTTATTTTGCTTCATATTTCAGTACCTCCTCAACTTTAATGTCTTTAGAGTATCGATATTAAGCCATAGACAGATTTTAGATGAATGGTTAGTATATTTTTGATATTCCAAATAAATGTATTGTAATTTTGACTTAATCTTTATTTCCACTGTATAATAACATTTGGTATTTAGGTACTATTTCTGAGACCAAGACCACAAAAAATACGCAAATATTGTTTGTGTTTTCTCGCATTTCACCACTAGATGGCGTCCAAACAGTGTGTGTGTGTATGATATCTATGATATTCCAACCCGGAAGTTTTTGCAGGTCACGTGACTGCAGTTCAACGTGTTGGTGTTTATTTGAAGTGCAGTAGTCAGTACTGAGGATACTTCTTCTCATATCAGTTTATATTTATATTACTGCTGTAGCGTGAAATGACGCATATCGTTTGAAGAAGCGTCTCTTGTCCCGTCAGTCAGCATCAACTTGAGACACAGGGAGTAATAGACAGAGATGTCTGGTTTCAGCGCTGAGCTTATCGACTACCTGGAGGGTAGGATAACTTTTGAGGAGTTTGACGAGCGGAGAGATGAGCGGAAAACGAAGGTACTGGAAAATCACAAATGATGGTAGAAATTGGTAGCTGGATATCTTGGCGAGTTAGAGCTAAGTTAACGTTAGCTAAAGTTAGCTAGCTGACTCAGTATCACCCTTTGCATCCTACATTGGTTTACATTCGTTTAATACACTTTACTACTACAACATCGCCATGCTACGTTTGCTACGTATTTGCTCTGAAATATGCATTGTTGTTTAGGTAACATGAAGGTAACGTTAGGTAACGTACTCTCTTCTCTCAGGAGTCAGAGGTATTAACTGAAGATGTGGAGGATGATGCTCAGCCCTCTACCTCTGCACAAATTCCGGGGAACATCGGTAAAACTGCTGTCTGTTGCCTGACACTGGTTGGGTTTTACAGTGTGCATTGGTGCTAACATGTAATGGCATGTGATAGTATAGAAAAATCACAGGTGTACCTGAAAAACAATCAAAGCAGCTCACTTTTGCCCTTGTGCCTGCAGTCTTCTTCTCGGGCAGAGTGATGGGAACAAATGCCTCCCCTGGGTTGGTAAAATAGTTTTGGACAGTCTATGATAATTTTGGCTCCTTTTGGTACCATTTGGCCGATGATGCTACAATTACTCTTACCAAAAACAAAATGGTAAATTGTATAATAACAATATTCATCAAACCTTCTTGAAATACTTATATTAGAGCTGGAATATAGTACATTTATTGTAGACAATGTTTGCCTTGGACTCAAACCTACCTACCTGCAGTGAACCGTATATTGCAATTTTTTTGGACAGTAGTGAATGAGCAAACAGGGTAGTGATTTCGGACACAGCCGCAGACTACGTTCCAATGAATCAGTCCCTTCTTTACATTAGACTAGGTATGATAGAGAGTGACAGGGCGGTGAATTTGATAGGCTCCTGTCAGGCTGTATATAGCTCCAACAACTTCGAGCAATAATGTGGGACAGCCTGTATGTACCCTAGAACTTAAGTAATTAATTTATTAGTTGATCAACAGAAATATAATCAGGAACAATTTTGATAATCATTTTGTTTTGTTTTTTTTAAAGCAAAACTACCACAAATTCACGTGTTTCAGCTTCTAAAATCTAAATATTTGCAGATTTTCTTTGTTATCTATGATAGTAAACTGAATGTCATTGTTTTTGGACTGTGGGTCTGACAAAACAAGCAGTTTGAATGTACCGACATAGCTTTGAGAAATTGTGAAAGGCATTTTCACTATTTTCTGACATTTTATAGCAATAAATGGGAAATAAGATACTTTATTGCCATGTCAACACAGATGATACGAATTTACCTCAGTGCAGCTCTTAAAAACAGACAAAACACACACACACACACACATAGTAAATTAAGTATATAAACAAGAACAGCAAAAACAGTTATCACATTTATAATCAATTAAACAAGCAAATAATCAGGTTAATTGATGCTGAAAATAATCGTTAGCAATCCTTGCAGCCCTGATGTAGCCCGAGAGGCAGAGCACAGCATGTTGCTGTGAGCGCACGGTAATAATCGCTCGTCTCGTCTCTTCTCTCATCTGTTTTTTGACAGCTGGACAGGGGTGGCTGTGGCTCAGGAGGTAGAGCGGATTAATCCCATTATTAATCCCGGGGTTGGCGGTTCGATCCCCGGCTCCTTCTATCCACATGTTGAGGTGTCCTTGGGCAAGACACTGAACCCTAAGTTGCTCCCGAGGGAGGCCAGCACCTTGCATGGCACCTCTGTCGCTGTCTGTGTTTGAATCTGTAAAATGCTCTGGGAACCGTTAAGGTTGAGAAGTGCTATATTAGTGAAGTCCATTTACCATTCCATTTAAGAGGACATTGTTTAGAGAACTGTAGCAAAAAAATCTTGTTCTTGAAATGAAAATACTGTTGACACAACTCTCCTTTCCTTTTAGAGGAGGGAGTCAGCCCGGGGGTTCAGCTGGCCTTCGCCTCCATGCTGGGAGAAACGCCAGAACCTCCGTCTTCAGAAGAGGAGGAAGAGGAGGACAGCTTGAGCTATGTTGATGATGAAGATGATGAGGATTACAAGGTGGAAGAAGAAGAGAGGGGAAAGGTGGAGGTGGAGGAGACCGAGAAGAGGCAGAGGCGTGGGGAGAAAGGAGGGAGAGGACGGAGGAGGAGGAGGAAGAAGAAAGAAGAAGAAGAGGAGGAGGAGGATCTGACGGTGGGGGACGTGTTTGAGCTGGAGATGGAGCTGAACCGAGAAAACAAGAAGATGATGAAGGTGAGGAGGAGGAGGGAAGAGTGTGTCGGTGTATTTTCCCAGCTCTTAATGTGTGTTAGTTTATGACTTTATGTGTGCGTGTCCAGGAGCGGCGTCATCGCAGCAAGCTGCCCCGAGCTCTGAGAGGCTTGATGGGAGAAGCCAACATCCGCTACGCCAGAGGAGAGAAAGAGGACGCCATCTTGATGTGTATGGAGATCATAAGACAGGGTACGAAACTACTTGTGTGCCTTAATCATTTTTACATTTATCTCACAGACAGGCATCTACAGATTGCCTTTAGGTCATTTTTATCCAGTACTAACCAGGCTAGTTGTAGTACTAGAATGAATGATTGTGTTCAAAATCAGTACTAAAAGTTAAAGTCTTAATGAATCTCTTGCAGCTCCTCTGGCCTATGAGCCTTTCTCCACGCTGGCTATGATCTATGAGGATGATGAAGACATGGACAAAGCGCTGCAGTTTGGTTTGATCGCTGCCCACCTGAACCCCTCAGACTGTGAGGAGTGGATCCGACTGGCAGAAATGTCTCTGGAGCAGGACAACATCAGACAGGCCATTGTCTGCTACACAAAGGGTTAGCCTGACACTCAAGATAAAAAGTCAAAGAGTAAAAATCATAATAATCTAATGCTAGTTTAATGCAGTTTTTCAGTATATAAAAATGTACATATGTCACAGTTGTAAGGCAAACTTTACAGTAAAACATTTTACACACAAGTGCAAATATTTAAATGTATAGGGCAGTGTGTGTGTGTGTGTGTGTGTTTTAAAAAACGTAATCTTAGCCCCGAAACACTGAGGCCTAGTCCACTTATGAAGGGGGACTGCTTTCACAATGTTTGAACCATTATTACGCAAACCATTCCTTCTACCTCTACACTCAGTCCTGTGTGATCAGTCTGTAGGCTCAGGCTGTTCACGTCAGGCTCATGTATAATTCCATAGTTCAGCTTGATCATAAATCTGCTGTGGCCTTTAAATAATGCAATTTTGTTTTTGCATTTCTGCCTCAACTGCTGTTCGACACTTGACATTAGTGTTTAACATTAAAACAGTCGTGAGAGGGCATTGAGTAGCGTTTGTCTAGCAAACCATTAATACCTTGTTTTGCAGTGTTGACCAGAGCCATATCTTTGGGCAGTAGCCTCTGTAGTCCTTTCAATGCTCCGCTGCATGTGGGATTTTCCTCTGATGAAGTTTCAGGTGGGCTAATTTGCGGTGTTACTTTTGCTTGCAAAGTAATGTAGGTGCTTTTGACTGTTATCATTGTCTTTGAATCTGGTTCCACTCAGCGAACTGGACAACATTTTTTCTAGCACAAGGCAAGCACAGTATTTTTGTCAGTATGGGAGGTGGATAAATCCGTTCTTCCTCACCATTGCTGGGTTTCTGTGACTCTGGCCCATTTTTGTTGTTCCTAGGAAGAATTCTCTTTCGCGGCATTTCACTCTGTCTCTGTCTCTCACACGTTAGATTTATTGACATCAATGTCCTGCCCCCCTCTTTCTGTACATAGTTTGTTAAGTGGAGTAATGCACACTTGTCCTTCGTAGATGCAGCTTAGGGAGATATTGGGAGTGCTTGTTTTGATGCAGCAGATCTCCCCACTAATACAAACATGGCAGAATCGTTGTAGAGGCCTGAATCGAGATTGTGATCTTGTTTCATTTAATTGGCATTCCCTATGCTGGACAAAGCCGAGGATATACAGAGGTCAGAGGACCACCAGAGTTCACCAGCTCTGGTTCTGCACCTTCTGGGTGTATAAGTCCTGCAGAATGGGGAGTGAAGATCCAATGGTAAAGTACTCTCTGTAGGGCACTACGGTCCTGAGCAGAGCAATTCCCAGACCAGTTGGTGATGGCCCCTGTTAGGATGCTTTCAACAGTACCAGAGTAGAGGGTCTTTAGAACCTCCCAGATACCCTCTTTCCACCAAATTAGCTCTGGTTCTTGAACCGGTTCCTTTCAGGATTCTTGGAACCTTGGTGCTATCTAGCAAACCAGCCCACGTTTTCACCAGTTTTGAGCGGAACTAATGTAATCAAGGATGCATCATCAACAGAGGGTGTTGCACAATGCACAACGGAAGTAAGCAGTAGGAGCAAGATGGTGGATCACATTGATTACCTGCGAGCTTTTGTTCTGTTATTACAGATATTTGTTTTTGGACCAACTATTAATGATAAGAAGTAGAAGACTATTACCATAGTAGACCAGAGACCATCGTTGCCTTCTCCATCCTCTCTTTCCAACCTGTGGAATATGACACATCAACTGATGTCATCACAGTTTGCACTTCAGGTCAAGGAAAACCTGCTATTTTTTGGTTCCAGCTGGGAACCAACCTTTCAGGTTCCAAATTGATTTATTTTTGGTCGAAATGCTCTGAACGGTACAAAATTAGGTGCGCGAACCGGAACAGAACCTGTTCCATGTTGGTGGGTAAGAGAGACTCTGAATTTCCCAGCAATCTGAGGTGGTAAAGGCGTTGCCTCGCCTTTCTCACCAAGATGTCAAATGTGAGAATTTGCTACTTCACTTATGGCAAATTGTCAGTCTGACAAAACAAGACATTTGAAGAAATCGCCTTGGGCATTGGAAATCGAGTATTTGTTATCGACCAAACGATTAATCAGTTAATTAATCAGTAATGAAAATAATCGTTAGTTGCACTACTATCAATATTAATGTACTCCATTCCCTCTTATCCCCTGCTTCCCCAGCCATTAAATACGACCCCACCAATGTGCGCTATCTGTGGGAGCGCTCCAGCCTCCACATGCGTCTGGGCGAGCACAAACATTGCATGGACGGCTACCGCAGGATCCTGTCACTGCTGCCGCTGGAGGACGGAGAGCACTTCATGCAGCTCTCCAAGGACATGGCCAAGTACAGGACACACACTGACACACAGCGACAGAAAAACAGATCCATACATTCATCCACAGAAGCAGTTGTACTGGGCCTAACACAGTATTTCAGTAATCACATTTCCTGACTGTAGGTTGTCACACCACATTTTAGTTGTGATATTTTTTTTTAAAACATCAGAGAGTCAGATGTTGGATTATCTCTGTTGGAACTCACATTTTTCCATCTGTGTGTGTGTGTGTGTGTCCTATTTAGGAGTTACTATGAGAGTAATGACTTGCCATCAGCTCTAGGTGTTATAGAGGATGCTCTGGTGCGACACCCCAGCCTGGTCAGCGATGACTTCATCAACATGGCAGCTGAACTCTATATCGCCAACCGCCAGTACAACAAGGCCCTGCAGGTACACTTCTGTGTGTCTCTGTGTGTGTGTGTTTGTTTGCGTGCAGGGAAGCAAGAGCTTGCTCGTGTCATTTAGAGAGAGAGTAGATAAAAGGTGTATTTTGTCTTAATGAATACATATACTTTTCCTAGGTCTTGGTCCAGTTTGCAGGTGTAGTTTTGGTCAGAGCTGAATCCAAATCAGACTTTGTGGTACCAACACAAGAAGAGAAAGTGGCAGACAAGACGACTGAAGAGCAGGAGATGAAGAATGAAGAAGGCACAAAGTCGAAGACTGAAGAGGAAGTAGCAGCAGAGGAGAAAGGTGAGTCGCTGTTACTCACAAGGTACTGATGCAATTGATGATGAACTACCTTCTCAGTTATTTTACTGAGAATGGTAAGTTTTGAAATTGGTCGATAGGTACTTTGTACAGTACATTCAAGTTTGTTCTTTTTTAATAGGGACCTAATAATAGACGCAGAACTGAGAGAGAACTGTTTACCATGAGAAGTATATCATATGCTAAATGACAAAAACACTAATACTGGAGTCACTTGATTTTCAAAGGTCCACAGTCGTTTGTTGTGTTATTGTGGGAATGTAGATTGGACTAATCTTCACACCTTAGGTGTGGTACCAACACAAGAAGAGAAAGTGGCAGACAAGACGACTGAAGAGCAGGAGATGAAGAATGAAGAAGGCACAAAGTCGAAGACTGAAGAGGAAGTGGCAGCAGAGGAGAAAGGTGAGTCGCTGTTTGCAAAAATGTAAGGCAGTATGCGAATACTTTCCTTCTCTTTGAGCTTACAATGGCCTTTTTTCAATATGATTTTGACTAATGTAACATATTGTGGGTGCTTCTTTTGATTACATGTTTAAAATATATTGTTGAATGTATGAATGAATGTTGAATGTATTGTTAAAATTAGTCTGTTTTTATCCCACTTCTGCATTTCCATGAGAGGCAGAAATGCTAATATGAGGGAAAAGTAAAATGGAATTTCTGGAATATATGGAAAATACTGTTTTTTATACTCTGGCCCTTTTGACCTATACTGGACTATACTTGGATCTACCTAGACTTAACTTAAGTTTTCTGGTATCATGAAGCTGGTCCACTTTTGACCAGGGTGGATAGACTAACCCTTTACGGAGTAGGTTCAGTTCTGAGGATCAGATCAAAACCTGTCAAGTTAACAATCAGCTCACTGGAAAAATTCAGTCATTATTCCTACAGTCGTGACGTGGACAAAAGTACTGAGTTTACAAATAATGAAGAGCAATAAAGACATTCATTCAGCCTCATGATACCAGTTATCCAGGATCAGTGGGTGCAGTGAAGCCATGTAATCTAAAGAAATCCAGACTAAGTTAAACTTGCTTCATGGCACAGGCCCTCTGGTATCATTGATGGTAGCTAAAATAAGTGTAGCTAGCTTGTTCATGTTGGCTGTCTTTCTCATGGACAAACCCAGAAAGGCTGAAAATACTCTGAGGATGATCAATTTTACATTTTTATTGCCCTGAGGAATGTTTTAGAAGCAACTGTCTTTATTAAACCCAAGAGACATTTGTCTGGGAAAGCACTGACACTGCTGCTCATTCATTAGATAACTGATAAGATAATTCCTTTAGAAAGCCTAACCCTGGGAGGGCAAGTCGACATTTTAAACAGAAATCGGCAGCAAAAAGAAAATTGTTTTGTTCTGCAGTGTGTCTATGCTGCATTGTCTAACTGTCTTATAATGTGTCGGCACCAATTAACCCAGTCACATTTATTGTACACCGGCTGAAAACAAATCTCTTTGTGTTCTTTTATTCAAGAGGCAAAATTAGCTCACACTGGTAGGAGCCACATCCCTTTCCTGTAGTGTGCAGTCAAACTTCAATGTGCATTAGAGATGTTGAGAAAATAGTCTGTTCTTTATCGAGCAAGAAAATATAAATCTTTTAAAAAACTTTTTTAGAACCATACAAACAAATACAGCTTTGTTTTTTGACGTTCGGGTACATTTTATTCACCTGGTTTACAAATTCATACATATCAGAATTTTCAAGTTTAATCCCATACAATACACAATACAAAATCCTTTACAGAGTGATAAAAGTGTAGAAAACATAGCACAGATACAGGCAGCCAGCAAAAACACAACTAATTAAAATCTAAACTAAACAAAAATGTCTTGATTTAATTCTTAAAGGAAAATAGTGGAAATCAGCTGGTAGACCATATTTTAGGAGTATAAACACTGAGTGCTCTATCGCCAGATAGAAGTAAAAAATAAATAAACATAAGTGGTCTAAGAATGGATCCCTGTGGGACTCCTGTAGAGCAGGTCAAATCAGCTAGAGCTGAAATCACTAAGAGTATCTGTGAAAGTCTGGTGTTTAAGATCTGAACCACTGGAGTGTAGTGTCAGACAGACATACCCAGCTCTCAAGCCAATTAATTAATAAGTTATGCTGCGTTCCAGACAACTCGGAACTTGAAAATTTCTAACCTCCTACTAGAAAAAGTACAATGGAACACCACTCAAAGTCGGAGTTACTACTTGTAAACTCTGAGCAAATCCATCTACCCCAACTTCATGAAGAAGCAGTTGTCTGACGTCATACAACAATGGCAGCACCCATGGAAGCGCACATTGTAAATGGTAAACCATCAACTAAAAGGCAACAAAGTATATTTTTATGTATTTAATTAAAATAATACATACTATCATACAAATGTATGTGTTACCTCATGCTTCGTTTTTCCTCCTTTGTTTCGTTTGTATATGCAAACGAAGGAGGCTGCCCTGCTGAGAGTTCAACTGTGTGTACAGTTGGTGTCATGCACCTGGAACGTTTGGAGGTCGGAAGTTGGAAATTTCAAATGGGAAATTCCGACCTTCGACTTGGAACACAGCATTATGTCTTGACTTAAGTGTTACTCACTTGTATTGTTACTCACAAGGTACTGATGCAATTGATGATGAACTACCTTCTCAGTTATTTTACTGAGAATGGTAAGTTTTGAAATTGGTCGATAGGTACTTTGTACAGTACGTTCAAGTTTGTTCTTTTTTATTAGGGACCTAATAATAGACGCAGAACTGAGAGAGAACTGTTTACCATGAGAAGTATATCATATGCTAAATGACAAAAACACTAATACTGGAGTCACTTGATTTTCAAAGGTCCACAGTTGTTTGTTGTGTTATTGTGGGAATGTAGATTGGACTAACAATCTTCACACCTTAGCTGTGAATTCTTTCACAGCTCCCACACTCCTCTTCATCACCAAAGAAACTATTTTTGGAACATAGTAACGCTGATTGAGTGTGTGTGTGTCTCCAGGTGAAATTAATGAGGCACAGGTACCAGACAGCGTCCCAGTGGACCTGAGGGCCAAGCTAATGGTCTGCCTCATACACCTGCATTTCTACACACCCCTGGAGGTAAACAGGACTTACAAGGTTTACGTAGTAACAGTGACGATAAGGTGCATTATTGAGAAAAACTGACTTAAGCTAAAAATATTGATTTCAAGCAGTGAGTTTTAACCTTTTGGAAACTGAAAATGGCAATTAACATCTGTCTCCATCACTCTGTACCCACCCACTCATAGGGACTAGTGTCAATGCTGATGGAGCAGAGTCCAGAGGAGATTGGTGACTTGTACCTGGATGTAGGTGAAGCCTACCTGGAGGAAGGCGAGTACATGTCTGCTCTGCCTCTGCTGTCTGCCCTCATCATATCCGACAAGTACAACCTGGCTGTCATCTGGCTCCGACACGCAGGTGGGACCAACAGAAAGCAAACATTAAAGTGATTGAAATATCTTAAAATGAAGATTAAGTAAACATGTAATTCTCCTCACCTTTTGTGTAAGAAAATTTAATCAGTAATATTTTTCTTTTCATTAAGAGGAAAACTATTTTTTGACATTT
Source organism: Macquaria ambigua (assembly GCA_008360985.2). NCBI lineage: Eukaryota > Metazoa > Chordata > Actinopteri > Centrarchiformes > Percichthyidae > Macquaria > Macquaria ambigua. The sequence continues at coordinate 79,739 of VMKM01001352.1, forward strand.
GTGGCAACAGCTTCTAAGCTTCAAGCCTCTGGGCCTTGTGCTACAGACAGGAGAACATGATAGCCCTGTTTAGTCTACAAACGTTAATTTGTTAATACATTTCTTAGCAAAATTGAATTTTGATTTCAGTTTGACTGTAATTGCTTTAAAAGCTCCAGCTAGATAGTTCAAACATTTAAAAAGGAACAGTTAAAGTGTAAATGCTAACCGTTATCCTGCTCCGACAGTTTTGAGAGTTGAAACTAAAATATCCTCTTGGCAGATGAGAGGCGTATCTCCAGTAGCATGCATCCAAACATTTCTTCAGTGTGTGAAACATTGCAGCTAAGGTGCAAGATTTGAAATGACCCCTCAATCTGGAATGAACACCACTGTTACATATGAACACCTTCATCACCTCCCCCTCTCAGAGTGTCTCAAGGCGCTGGGCCACATGGAGGCAGCAGCAGAGAGCTACACTAAGGTGGTGGAGATGGCTCCACAGCACCTGGAGGCCCGGCTCTCCTTGGCCACCCTGCAGCAGCAGCTTGGCCGGCCGGAGTGCGCCCTCAAGGCCCTGGAGTCCATGTACGACAGCGACACGCTGGCACAGGACTCGTCGGCCGCACAAAAGGCAAGGGCATGTGTGTTCCGATCTAGTTCTTTCCTGGAATAACATGGAATTTTGGGGGGTGTTTTCCAGACTGGAAAGGGTTTTTTTTTTTCATTTTTATTTTATTTGTGATGTTTCAGGAATATACCACATTTTCCAGTTTCTTTCTCTCGCAAGCAAACAAAACAACAAACATGAAAACTTGGCCATGATAAAAATAAGAATACTCATGGTAAGCCCAAATTATGAGGTACTAATTAAAAATTAGTAAACCCAAAATTTTGATTTACTAAATCTACCAATTTACTAAATGTATTATGTCTGAATTTTTTTCCATATATTCTTAATAAACACTGAACAATTGAAAATCTGAGTTGAGCACAGTGTATGGTTTTGAAAAAGAAGGAATATTTTTGTGTACGTGTTTATACTCATATCTATATATGTTGTGGTTTTAGGAATTAAAGCTGCTGCTACACCGATCCACACTGCTGAAGACTCAGGGACAAATACAGGACTACCTGGATGCTATGATCACTATGATCTCCATGCTACTTAAGGTAACACAAAACACCTACATGCACAGAGGATTTTTACAGAAGCCCTGAGAGACAAGTGAGAAAAAAAATTCTGGTGATCCATTCTCGAATTGTTTTCTTTCTGAATTTCACCTTTTCTTACCTGCACACACAATCTCTGATTTGCATTTACTTTGATTCAAATAATGTGTGTGTGTGTGTGTGTGTGTGTGTGTCCTAGGTGGCCATGCAGCGAGCTAAGGTGTGTGTGCGTTCTGTTATCGTGTCAGGCAAGAATCACCTGAGGCTGGTGAAGGCCAAAGACATTCTGCCAGAGATTGCTGACCATGAAGCTGCCTATTTGGACAACACTGGTATGGATAAACACATACAGTATGTGTTTGTGTGTGTGTGTGTGTGTATTTGTTGGTTGTGTGCTGTAAGTCTTCATACCTGGTTGCCTGGTTGATGTACAGAGCCTGTAGTTGGCAGGAGAAGAGCAGAGCAGTTGGCCGGATATTGTTCACTGTCAGCACTTATTAACAGTTGCCATATGTGGAGAAAAAGCTGTTTATTGCTCTCTCAGAGGTCCATATTTGAAGCTTTGTATGTTTTTGCTCATTAACTACAAATAGTTTGAGCAAGACTTTACATTGGCTACTATTGTAGAGAATTTTCTAAAGCTTTACCACATGTTTTCAGATTGGTTTCCTGTCTTCCAGGCAGCCATTGGTTGCTAGTAATGTTTCTACAGAATGAAATCAAACTGAAGTGGATGATTTGAATCTTGTCATTTCTTGAATTTAAAAGATTGCTTAAACGTTTCTGATGTTTTGGCTGTGAGCAATGGAACACTATCCCTGCCTGCAACAGAGATAATGTAACTGACAAAAAATAGAAATGCACCAATCAGACTTTTCCTCCTCAGTGTAGCTATGAAGTCTACGCACATAGCCACCATAGGCACAACAGTTTCACAGTAAAGGTCTGCTGCTGTCTTCACATTAGAAATGCATTTATTGTCAAGCACATGCAAGAAGTGCTGAGTATTAGAAGCAAGGCTCAGTTCACACCAAATCAGGCGTTGCGTCAATTAGCACAGGATTGTGTGGGTGTCACTACATGGCCATGCTGATTGGAGCAGAAGTAGAAATACTAACCAGGAATCCCAACTTGAAGAGCAATACAACGCCAAGCAACTGCACAGCAATTAATGGTCAAAGGTCATCACGGCGGCAATCAGTATTTGAAGTGGATTGGTGACATTTGGCAGTTTCCTGTTCAGCTTACCGATTCAACAGATCAGACTAAAATCTGATACCTAAAATCCAAGGGTCTGCTTCTAAAAAATGTTAAACCTGGAAGACAAACAATAAACAATCATGAATGTCTGGTAAAGGATAATGTGAATTTGGTGATTTCTTGTATTAAAGAGATTACTGTTTCAGCAGCTAACTTTCATGTCTATGATGCCCTGGTTTCCTCTGCATGCAGTGATAATATAACTGAAAAAAACTGAACAGCTAATCACATGTAAACTCTCACTGTGATGGATAACATATTTTAAACAAGGCAGTTCAGACAGTAGGTGAAACTAATTTAATTCCATACTATTCAGTAGTAATCAAGATACTGATGGCATAATCTCATCCCTGCACTCAGGTAAAACGAACGTTCTGTCCAAAGAGGACTGGTGGCAGCTGCTGGTGAGCTGTGTGCTGACACTGTGTGAGGTGCAGCGCTATGAGGAGGCCGAGCTGTTGGTGGAGTCAGCCATGGAGTTCTACTCCTTCTACGACAACAAGCCCAGGAGGAAGGAGATGGAGTTCTTTGGCCTGTCTGCCACCATCCTCGACCACAACTACTACAAGGCCTACAACTACATCAGGTAGACCCGCGTGTGCAGCTCCATCCGGCAGCACATAAGTTCTTGACTTGTACAGCTTCTTTTTTGTCAGTTGTTGAAAAGTCAAATATAAAATTGTGTTCCGTCTGTTTTTCTCTTTTCAACAGACTGATGCTGATGGAGAATGTGGATCTGCCTCAGCTTTGGAATATTTTCAACCAGGTGTGCCTATGTCTCTGTGTGCAAAAATGTATCTTTTCATAAAGTAACAAGTCAAAAACAAAGCCCTCCTAGTACGTAATGTACCACAAGCTCTGAAGACCAATAATCTGTGACAAAAATACCGAATTGTCTTGAACACTGTCCCTGTTCCTGTGCATGTGTCTGTTCTGAGATGTTTCTTCTTCCCCTCAGCTGACTATAACCTCCCAGCACCAGCGTCACCATCGCTTCTGCCTGCGTCTGCTGTTAAAACATCCCGACAACCACGCCTTGTGCGTCCTCTGCGGACACAACGCCATGGTGTCTGGGAGCTTCAAACATGCTCTGGGTACAAAACCTACACAGAGTATTACTGACTGCACTGCTTTTTCTGCATGTCTTAGCTAATTAAGTAGAAAATGGTTTGAAAACATCTGTGTTGTGGCATCCCTCTCATGATGTTCAGGTTTGCTCATTGTCTTTGTTGTCTCTAACATATTACCAGGTTCTCCAGGCTGCAGTTGCATTCAAATGCAAAAAAAGTTACTTTGATCAAAAGATAAAGGCAGTGAAATGTTGACTTTGGTGAAAGTTTAGAGGACTTTTAGTTGATTTGCCAGCTTGCACAAACAAACAGTGTTATGGTTTTACCTTGAAGTTTGTAGTTATTGGTTTCTGAATTAAGCAGGATGTCAGTTAACCTATCCAGCATTCATAAACCTGATGTAATTGCAATGGGGATTTAGAGCTAACATGGCTAATGCTAACATAGCAGACATACCTGTTTACTTATTTATTTTGTTTTAATTAATTATAGCAGTTTGAAAAAAACAACAACTTTAAAATGTAGTTGCAGGGAGAAAACAAAAACAAGCGAAAAAGGAAAATAAAGAACAGAAAATGTAAATGTAAAAAAGGAAGTTAATTTTAAAAGGAAAGGTGAGTAAGTAAAAGAGTGGATGGATTGATAATAGCTTAGAGTTGCTATTGTGACTTAAAATAAACATTCATTTTTTAGTTTCACTTCATTTCATATGCCTAAGAATGATTTGTAATAAGTGGGTGCCACTTTTTTCAACACTTTTTCAAACATGTTGTGTGTCTTTAGGCCAGTATGTTCAGGCCTTCCAGACTCACCCCAACAACCCGCTCCACAGCCTGTGTGTGGGTCTCACCTTCTTCCACATGGCATCTCAGAAGTATGTAGCCAAACGACATACACTGGTGCTGCAGGTACGCTGTTTGTCTATCATACACCCTCTTTTAGCTGTTCAATTACGTAGCCTAGTCTGCTCTTCTTAAATGTACGCGTGTGTTTTCAGGGTTTCTCCTTCCTGTGGCGGTATGTGGAGCTGCGTGGAGAGTGTCAGGAGAGCATGTACAACCTGGGCAGGGCGCTGCACCAGATGGGCCTCACACATTTGGCCATACATTACTACCAGAAGGCACTTACACTGCCTGCACAAAAACTGGAGGTGCGTATACATACAACACACAGATCACCTAACCATTCCTTTCTTCATGTTAACTAACTGGACTACAGTGTTTGAGCGCTCAGCTTGCTGTATCATAGTGGCTTTAAACACCTCCCTCACTTTTATTTAGGACATTGATGAATGGACCTACTCCACAACTCTTTTTCTTGCTAGTAGTGCCTTACAAGATCTTTTCCTATTCTTGTCTATCCCTCTCTCCATCCTTTCACCACTCTCCCTCACTGCAGGGTATCCCTGATGATCAGGTAGACCTGAGGAGAGAGATCGCCTTCAACCTCTCCCTCATCTACCAGGCCAACGGGAACATGGAGATGGCCCGCCAGCTCATCAACACACACTGCATTGTTTGAAGGTGCACACAAATGTCTGTCATCTGTGCTGGTGTTTTGGATTTTGAGTTTTGAGACTCGGTTTCAGTCCCTGCAAGTACTGCCTTGTAAAAATATATGGAGGGCTAAAAATGATTTATTCATGAAGAAACAAATACAGAAATAAATACTGAAATAAACAGTTGTTTTAATTAACAAATAAAGTAAATTAATAAAACCTTAAAAGAATACAAACATAAGTAAATGCATAAGTAAGTTAATACCTTTATGTTGATAATTAATGAATAAATAAATATGTTTTATTCTGTATTTCTACTTTTCTAATTTAATTTATTGATTTATGTGTGTTAATGAGGCAGATGGTACTAACTTCACTGTAAAGCACCATTGCTCACAGGATCATTTCAGCTGTATTTAACTTGCTAGTGGTGTATAAAGCTGAGCCGTCTGGTACATCTGCTCCTGATTTTTAGCTAGATCTTTATATCTAGATCTGTAGCTCAAGCCTGATTATTCAGCTGTCCAGCTGACCAATCATGCTTTACAATGAGGTTAGTACCACCTACCTCATTAACATACAGAGACATACAGAAAATAATAAAAATAGAAATGTACGAAACAGTCATTTTTTTCCGCAATGAATCAGTCAATCGACATTTCTTCATGTATGGTATTATGCATTTATTTATTATTTCATTTATTAATATTCATTCATATTCTGTATTTCAGTTTTAGTCTTGTCATAACATGGACATTCATGCTGTCATTCACTGCTGCTAAATGAATGTAGACATCGGTTGTTATTATCATATTAACAAATACACCTACATCATTATCAGTTTTACAGATACAACTTCAGTCTTAGATATTTTCTGTAATTGATTCGTTTTTCAGACATTATTTTCCTCTAGTCCCATGCCAGCAGATAGCAGATTTTGTTAGGATTTCGTTTAGTTTGTATTATTTGTCCATGTGCGCATAGTCCTAATGCTGTTGTAAAAATGACCAATAATGCTGTTATAACCCATTTTGTAAAGACAGTTTTATTTTTGTTAACAAAACATTTTCAGTCTAATATGTTTATATATTTTTAAATCATAAAAATGAGCGTGATGTTGCTTTGGACATGCTCTCTGTTTTATTTTTTTTGGGGGGGGGGGGTAAAAAGATGGATGGACAGACTTTTTCTTTTGTTGTTGCCGGGATTAAGGCGGTGGGATTATTTGCCAAATCCCTCCCTCTCTCCTATCCTAACCGTCTGCTTCCATTACGTTTCCTCCCCGGATCACTGCACTCCATCTAGGCCAGGGCCAGGGGCAGGACAGGCTTAAAGGTGAAAGGGGGCCAGAGCTTTGTTTGTGGGCCCACTTCCCCAGTCAGTGAATAATAAACTCAGTAATAATGTTCATAACCACAGTATGAAAACTGCATTGTACTGCAAGTATTTCTACTGAATCATAAAAAAAATCTGAACGCTAGTTCACAGTTTATCATTTTAAGCCCTGTATAATATTACTGCAGAATATTCATAAAACACCCACATCAGGATCACCACACCCAGTCCGGTGTTACTGGCCTTTACTACTAGTTTACCACTGAGAAACAAGAGGCCATGCAGGGCAGTGATCCAAACAGAAACCTGACAAACGGTAACAGCATCACTTCAGTACCAAGGAGAGCGCACGCCGCAGAACTGACTTTATCAATACATTTTACTTTGTTTTACAGAGTGGCAGTTTCGCAGCAGCGCCTGATTTGGTCTGAATGCAGCCTTAATGGGGCCCCTTGGTGAGTGTGGGCCCTGGATAGACAGCCCCCCTGCCCATAAAACCTACAATTGGCCAGGGCATCTCAAGCATTTTCCTGTCACTAAGCCTTAGACCCTTGGATGAGATTTTATCCTAGCATGCCCTTATTAAACTGCATCACTGAACCCTGTGATTAAAATAGTAATCCTCCTATGTTCTCCAATTGAAATAATTTATAGTAAATACATCAGACTGTATTTTTTGCAAGGAACCTCCAGGGACCCCTGTAGCGACCCCTTGAAGGTCCCCGAACCTCACTTGGGGAAACCGTGATCTACAAAGGGGTGGTGGTGGGAGGTGTTCAATCAGTTATTATGATGCTGAGCTCGGTCAGTATGGACTCTCACATCGAGGCCTGGCGTTTTAAAAAGTTCCTAACCAGCACTTATAACGGATATATGTTGTTATGATCAGAATGCAGTTGGTTTTATTTCACTCCAGCATGGCAGAGCGTAAGCAAAACAGGGATAGAGTGCGTGAAGCAGCGGAAACGGGGAGGCGGATGTGAAGTAGTCCAGCCAAATAAATAAGATATGAACGCGTCTTTCTACCCAGCCTGGCAACATCACGGAGAAGTAATCGACGCTGTGGACAGAAAGACATGGCAACCATGATTTAAAAACGGGAACAATAAAAAGAAAACCTTTTCAAAGGGAGGCTTCGCTTTGACCGGAGGTTGGACTACCGAGAGGCAGCGGTGCTGCGCCCGGGCTCTGGAGCGCCGGATCCCGCTTGGAAGCCGATGAAGGGTCGGTGGTGCCCGGGCCGAATAGAGGTCCGTTGTCCATGATTAAGCGACTTCTGCGGGGATTTTTTTGGCACGCAGAAGGGGTTGTAAACGACGTTTAAATCGTGGTAGCAAAGGTAAGTGAGGTGTATCAGATGTATATGTAGGCTACTAATAGACAGATATAGTTTATTTCTGTACACCAGGGGGTTGCTTTGATGTGGATCTGGCAGCCTGATTTGTTGCCATCATGCCATTCATTAACGTTTTCAACACGCGAAAATGTATTTCATCACATATTCTTTTCACTCATCAATCTGTCTACTGCTCTGTAAAGGGCTGCCTCCGACTGGGCTGGCTTTGTGAGCTGATGAAGTCATGCTCTGGTGTGCTTCACTGGCTGCAACAGTGACAAATAAAGGCCTGATAGAAACAACAACAAAGCCAAAATATTATCGTTGTCCTGCAGCATCATGTGCTGCTGTCAGAATGAAAAGAGGCTTTAGATAAAAAGGAAAAAGTCAGCAGTGATTTCTGTGACTTGCTCACAGACATGCACACTGTTAGAGAATGTGAGTAAATCAGATTAATCCCAGAATAACAGGAAAGCTCATCTCCTCCTATTTCCTCCTTAATAGCTTTGTGTAGGATCTGACCAGGATTGTATTATCTGTATATATACATCATATATTTATTATATATAATAAACTACAGTGTAGGCTGAGGTTAAATTTGTCAGGAAATTGATTGGTAGGTTATCTGTGTGCTCCCCATTGTGTTTGCCTGAGATCTGTGGCTAACATTGAGGATATGGCTTTCTTTAGCATGCACCAATATTTCACTTGCAGGTGTGTGTTTATCACTAAAAGCAGATAGTTTAATCCATTGTCTCTGCTAAACAAAATAACATTCGTTTGGATGTGTACTCCACCATCCCTCAGTGTACTGGAAGAAGTCTTTGGGATGATGTTGGGTAAGATTCATGCAGAAGGAATATCATTTATGTTTTCCCCCAATGGCCTGGGTCCAGTTGAAGTAGAATCTACTCTACCACCACTCTGCTGCATCTAGGCGTTGCACTCCAATACAAAGGAGACTCTCAAGTGTATTAAGCCTATTTTTGACCGCTAGGCCTATTGACCCGATATTTGATACCCCTGTGCACTGGGGTGCAAATGCATGTGCACATATGTGGTTGATGCAATAGCCAATTCTTATGAAAAATATATAATCTAACCAGCAGTATTTCAAAGTGTGTCTACAACAGATGCAGTGATTTATTATTGCACTTCCATAAAAATGGGGGGACTCACAAGAGACACATTTATGACAAAAACAAAAATTGGTCAAAACTGAAGCAGTAGAGGCATAGATATCCTGACTTAAAGTCTGGGTGAAGCCCCAAAAACACTCAGCCCTACATTTCCCATAATGCAACCCAGTAGTCTTTTTCAGTAAACCCTGCCTGCCTAGCAAATGCCCACATCTTTCAAACACCATATTCCCAGTTTGTAACACAGGCTTTCTGTAAAAGATTGGAAGTCTCAAGTCCAACCCAAGATAACCCTGATGACATCATCAGGTTTACAATGATAACAGTGTCCAATTTAACACTTGAAATTCGTAGTAATTTTTGAATCAATGGGTCCATGATTTCAGACAGAGACAAAAGCAGCCTTCTCGTTTTGAGCTAGTGACCATTGAATTTGCTAACTGAAATTGTGGCTTACAAATGTTATCCGCTGCAGTGAGATAGCTAATTAAGCTAACATTAGCTCCTTAAGTTGGTTGAAAATGTTTGAGTTTTTAATGGGCTGATTTGTTTTAAAATGACAGTCCTGTAAAAGAGACTAACTGACGTGTGTGGTGAATGTAACGCTATCTTGGATAACAAGTTTGGCTGGTGTTGCTGGAGTCTAAACTTCCCAAAATCAAGAAGCAAGACAGAGCTGCTAATAGTACCCTATACATAGCATTAAGGACTGCCTTCCCACAGTGGGGAACTACTAAGTGGATGTGTTGGCCTGCCGAACCTAGTTGCGGTTGCTAAGCTATGTTTGTGTTTGAACTATCAAAGCAATAGTTTGAACTTTTGGGAAATACGCTTACTTGTTGTCTTGCAGAGAGTTAGATAAGAAGATTGATACCACTTTTATGTCTGAGACTGTATGTTAAATATGAAGCTACCGCCAGCAGCTGGTTATCTTAGCTTAGCATAAAGACTGGAAACAACTAGCCCGGCTCTGTCCAAAGGTAACAGAATCTGCCTACCAGCACCTCTAAATCACCCATCCGATGGGTCTTGCTTCATATTTAGCATACAGACATGAGAGCGGTATCAAACTTCTCATTTGATTCCCAGGAAGAAAAGGAATAAGCGTATTTCCCAAAATGTCAAACTATTCTTTTAATCATACCCATTACAACCTAAACATAAACCTAACCATAACCTTTGCTTTAACCCCTAACCAGTAGGGCTTTTTTTATGTTGTCAGTTGGTGGAGATCTGTCATGTCTGTCACACTGGATTGGGCACTTTGGTCTGCACAAGGTTAGAAGTACAAGAATGTACTGAAACACAAACACACACACACAACTGGCACAGAGGAATGTGAAGGGTGTGTTGGGGACAGGAAGCAGTCGCTCCTGACGGGACCGCCTCATTGTTCTCCAATCACCCTACAGCTATTCCAGGACTCTCTCTGTGTGTGTATGTGTGTGATAGTGGTCCTATTTCAGAAGTTTGCTTTTTTACAAATCTAAACCAGATTTATACGAGTAAATGTATCTTAATAGACCTTATAAATGTGGCATCCATATCACACAACACCCAACCAGAAATCCTGTAACTTAACAGAAAGGCAAAAGCAGGTAAGGGACAGTTTATATTTTGCCCTCATGTCTGGCTGTGTCTCATTCCAACACCACAACGTTATTTGGGCAAATAGGACACATTTCTGGCATCCCTTCAGGGACTGGGTCAGTCTTCACTGTAGCTCCACTTTGTGATTTAATTAGGCTGATACGATGGCTGTATTTTTTTGTTCTTTACATCTAAATCTTGCCCCGTGCAGCTTTTAAGCTCTGAGTTTTCTGTGCTGTGCCCCACCTAGAAGAATATCAGCAGTATTTTGATTTCAGTGGAGAGTCAGAGGAATGAAATGCTCCTCCTGTCCAACCCCAAACAGGAAACTTGTGAATGTGCATGCTCTTCTACCAATCATTTGTTTGTTTTAGTGTAGGATGAAAGTAGTACCAAATCAAACACAGGTTTTCTGCATATGTGCATTACGTCCAGTGCATACAGCATTTGTGAGTAGCCCCACCACCACTGGCTGCTTGATGTCAGTGCCTGGGTCTGTTTTTACCAGATTGTGTGTATATTTAGTCATAAAGACGTGTCACCATTTATAAATAACCTGCAGACTTGAAGCTGCTGCTGGAGGAAAGATTACACTTTTTGTATTCCACACAGTACAGTTTAACACTTCAGGTACAGGGGCCCACATGGACAAACATGGAGAGTTTTTTCATAAATAATTAAAAAAATATATGTTTGATTTTGGAGGTCAATCAATTATTTGTGTTCAAATATTTTGGTCTTAGATAAAAAAAAGTTTGATCAATGTGTACTATTCTTTTGTCATGTTTGACAGGTCTTGTAAAGTTAAAGCTGCACTAAACAATATTTTTATATTATTGAATTTATGTGGTAACCATGTTGCTAGCATATGGTGGATCTGCATCCTCCGAGATGAAATCAAGACTTGAACCAACTTCCAGGCTTTTATGAAGTTTGCTAAAACAATAAATAAAATTAGCTTATACGTAGTAGTAAAGTGTTTCCTTAAAGCTGCTCCAATCAATATTTTGATATTAACAATGAATCCAATGACTATGTGTAATGTGAAAGGTGTCGAGAAAATTATAATTATTATAATTCTCACCAACTCTGCAATTTTCCACAGCTCTACGGAGTGTTTTAGCGTCTATTAGCTCATTGTTTTTGTTTTACAGGCTGGACCTTTACTGTTCTTTGGTTGAGTCTCACTGCTCTCATCAGCGTAATTTCCAGCCATAACAGGCCCTGATAAACCCACTGTACACTACCTGCTTAGCACCAAACAGCAGACAGACACAATTAGCAACTAGCTGGTGAACATAGGGAAGCATTTAGCAGCTAGAGAGCCAGATATTTTTCTCAGGAGTTTGTGGAGACCAAAACAGAGCTAAAGGGAGAGTGAATATTGGACTTACATTCATCGGGTGGACACAGATATGACTCCAATAAATGCTAATGCTCCGTATCTGCTGGATGTGTTAATAGCCAATTGTTTGCCAACACGTTAGCTATAAGAACTTTATAAGGTGATTATATGTCAATGTTATGTTTTCAGCTTGTTGGGCTTCCCCCAGCTTTTTGCACTTTCCCTAAGTGCACAAAAAACCCCAACAAAATAATTACTGTAAGTTTAAACTATTAATCAATTATCAGGTGATGTGTCAGTTAATTTAATGGGTTGGGCCTAGACACAGCTTTTGACATGTGTGTCCATTTCTTCTGAGATGCCTGTGTGTTGTTTTCTACATGACACAGTCAACAGGTAGCCGGGGGGACGTTTTGGGATTTGAGGACAAGATAACTACATCAGGGAGTGTACCTTTAAGCTAATGGGGTAGCCCTGCCACTGCAGCAGCTCACCTACAACATTATAGCTTACAATGTCACACACCTAAATCAAAACCCTGCTCAGATGACCACACACACTTAGGGCAGTGATGAGTCAGCTCTGTGATCCAGTCTACACACTCTCATCAATCCACTCACTGTCTCCTCTGTCTGTGTGTGTGTTTGTGAAAGTATTTGTGTCAAGAGATGCATGTGTGTGCGACTTTACCTGTGTGTGTGTGTGTGTGTGCTCATAGCATGGCGCCAGTGCCCCCTCCCCACCAACCACCTCCTCCTACTGAGTTCAGCCTGTACAGAGCTGCAGTCTGCTGAGGCGGAAATAAAACACGACATTCTTCAAAGGGGAGTTGGGAAATCTATGCAAACTCAGAGACTAGTGTGGAAACTCGCGCTGTGTTCGTTTTCCTCAGATGGCAGATTTTCACAGATCTGTGGTTAAGTAGTGGAAAAGTATGCAGATACATTATGTTATGACATGTATGCTATTACAAGCTCCTATCATGGGTTTGACTGCCTTTGATAACCAGACACTGCCTTCCTTTTATCCATCATACAATAGCTGTAATTCCATTACATTTAAAGACTTCTGCAGTATAATTGCATTAGGAATATTTATCTGTTGTGTTATGTCACACTAATGTGAAACAGAAATGCTTTTGTCCAGGGTAGTACCACATGTCAAACTGATTCCAGGCAAAAAAATATATTATTAGTGATTCATATTCACTCAGTGCTAATTCTACATACAAACTGAAATAATGCTACTTTTGAAGTATTAAAATGAAGTAGTATGAAAAGTATTGATTAGTATTTATAGAAAACCATTCCTACCTTTTGTAACATATCACTTGATGTAAAATTCACATCCAGTGGGAATCAGAATCTAACGTTAGCAAGCTATGCTAACTATCTTAGAAATTCCCAGTGAAAGCTAGTTAGCCTTGGATGCTTTCGCAGTAGAATACAAACTTAACAGCACAAGTCCACCCAAATGTTAAATGTTGTAAAGGGACAGACGGCTTATATTGCTAACGGCTAATACTGACCCTATGTGTTTCAGCAGCAAGGAAGTGCTCCAACTCTGTTGTTTTGTCTTGAACTTCCTGTCTACACCAGAAGTGGGAATGTGTCATGTTGTGTAGGTGGACGTCTGTTGCTTGTGATCACTGTACACCTGCATTTTAGCAAATATGTTTCACAATATAATATACAGTGTAAAGGACTGCCACAGCTGGAAGAAAATGCTTTGCTCTTCATACATACATGCATATAAATATACATATAAATATATATATATATATACATGCAGTCAGAATGACCACGCCCCCTTTTGGGTGAAAACCAGCACTGTTGAAAAAACTAGTGGCACCATGCCTAAAAGCTGCTGCGTTGCAAACCCAGTTTATGATTTTCTTTTCTTCCCCAAAGAGATAAAGACAATAAAAGAAGAGATCTGTGGCTTCAGGCCATCCACAGACAGGATGAAAATGGAAAGGCTTGCTAAACCTCTGTTAAGCATGTTAATGTTAGCGATGTAATTAGTTTACAGTAACGTCACATTGGACAGACTATCAAAACAGGCAAAATAAAGCGTCTTAACAACAGAAAAAGTGACAGATGTCAGAAATACATTACCAGGAGATTCAATAAGGTAGTTGTATATGTCAGGATATGACACCTCTGGCCACCTCTGGGTGGGTCGTTCGTCCACTGTGATGGAGGCAGACTAAAGGGACACTCATCAACCTATTTCTTTATTTTTTTTCTATATAGTATACAGTATCATTATAGTTATTTATTATAGTTATTTATAGTTATTTAATTCCACTAAAAATTCGGAGAATTCAAATGTCAGTTCAACTTTAGGTTGCATTGGGGAATGAAGGTGGTGCTTGGCACTGGCTGACACTTAAAGAAATTTAGTGTTACGCAGTTGGTGTGACCAGTGCAGAGTTTTATGTGTATGCCTAATGTGGAATGCTCGGCTATAAGACCCAGGCTGACTGGGATCAAAGGTCATCTCATTGAGTATGTGTGACCCATTTTGAGTACATGTGCAGTATGTTCAGACTACTCCAAATTGCTTAGTGTGTGTGTGTGAGTCACTCCGCTCCAATCACAAGAAGGATGTTGTTACCATGACAATGACTTGTCACCATCAGTCAGTGACATGTGAATGTATAATAAATAATAATTAACATAGTTATTATTTATAAAGTATAAGTAATAGAATAATAAATCATCATCATTATAATAATTCAGATTTATATGGTGGTAAATGTAATTAATTACCATCACTCAAGTACAAATAAGAGGCACTTGTACTGCCACGTTATACTTTTACTCCACTACATTTATTTGACAGCTTTAATTACTAGTTACTAGTTAATGAAGATTTTAGATACAAAACTTGGGATGAGTTTATAAAATATGATACATGGTTACAGATTAAACTACCCATCAGTATATTAAATAGTTAAAACTAGCTCCACCTTGACAACAATAAAATATAAAGGAATGTATTGTCATTAATGATCTAATAATATAATAGTGCACTCACAGCACTCACTTTTCATACTTTAAGTACATTTTGCTAAAAATACTTGCGTACTTTTACTTAAGTAACATTTTCAATGCAGGACTTGCAGTGCTACTTTTACTCAAGTAAAGGATCTTAATACTTCCTCCACTACTGCTGGACCTTTTTTAGTGAAAAAAGTTTACCCCTGTCTTAATGAAAAGATGCTAGTAGTTGCATGTTGGGAAATGTAGGATCCGGTGTTTTTTGAGCTTGACCCATACTTTCAAATTCAGTATGTCTTGGTCTTATTGCTTTTTTAGTCCGTCTCGTGTTAGTACCCCCAACCTTATGGGAACGCAGTGCTAAATCACTGGAGTAAAAGGGAGTTTTTCCTTGCCACTGTCGCCTAGTGCTTGCTCATGGTGGGAACTGTTGGGTCTCTGTAAATATAAAGAGTCGGTCTAGACCTGCTCTATACGAAAAAGTGCCCTGAGATAACTTTGTTATGATATGGCGCTATATAAATAAAACTGAATTGAATTGAAAAAATTGGAGTAACCTTTTAATGATGAAAAATACAAGACATGGGAAATGTAGGACTGACTGTATCAATGAATCTCTGCTCACCTGTATACTGGCGACAGGTGTGTAGGAGGACAGATCACAGAAGCTCTCGCATCCTGTCAACACTTTACAGTCTATTTATTAAGCATCATTCTGGTCCAGTTCCAGTCACCATGTGACAACAGGTATATATGTTCACATCTGAAAAAGAACCAATCCTATGGACCAAGCAATAAGTTATCCTAAAGATAACAGAAATCAGGTGAGCCACATAATTTACCTAATACAAGTTCAGGTGTAACTATCTAGGAAAAAACATGAAATTCCCCCGAAAATGTAGTGAAAACGTGTAGAATAAACATGCAGTAACAATGCAAAGTCTAAGAACTAGTAAACAATACTGATACAAGCTGGAAGCATGTGTTTCTTCATATATATTTTGCATTGAGGCAGAGTTTGAACCCAGCTGATGGAAACACCTAATTTGTATTTTATTCACACAGCAGTCTGTTGAGTGGAAATTTGTTGGGCAGCTGGATGGAAACGTAGCTGCCGGGGCTCCAGCTGAGATTGAAGCTGTGTGGTAATGCAGCGGATTAGAAAAGGCATTCTGTCAACAGCATACCCCCCCACCCCCCACCCACCCAGCCTAATTTTTATTTGGTTGAGTTTGTACATGTGTGTGTGTCAGCTATTTGGACACAAGTGGCTTTAAACTCTGCCAGCAGCACCATGCTCGGCACTGGCCTCTGCCCTGAGCTATTTATAAAACTGTCCAGATGTGGGGGCATAAATATGTGTGTGTCTGTGTGTGTGTGTGTGTGTGTGTGTGTGTGTGTGTGTGAGAGAGAGACAGAGAGCCTGGATTAGTAAGTGTTTTATTGTAGTATTTCACATCATTGCGGGTTTGGTGTAAAAACTGAATGAATTTAGAAGATGTTCCACAGTAAAACCTTGGAATTTTTAAGTAAGGAAACTGCATGGTCAGGAATTAATGTAGAAATCATATTTCAAACTAAAGTAAGTATCACAACATGACGGCACACTGCTTCTTCAACTAACGTTTGACTTCTAATTGTTGAATGCCCCTATAATGGGACTGACAAGAAGGGTTTTTGCAACTTTGCCTGAACTTTTCCTCTGAAAATGAACCTATTTATAGGCAGCATTCATGCAGAAATTGTGAGTCACTTTTTATGTATTTCTGTACCTACATAGGTTATCAGTCATGTTTCATTTCTCGCTGCAAGAAGACTATTTCTTGTAGCGATTTTTAATAGTGTTCCAGTTCCTGTGAAGAAGAGTTTCCATAGTGTTGTGTATTCTCCATGGAAAGAAGAATGTCAGTCTGGAACTGAAGTGGCAGAAATGTTTGACGTGATTTGGCCAGCCTCTCTTTATTCTCGGCATGAACAAAATGTGGATGTTCAAATCCAGTTTTCGACCAATAGCAGCATTGATATAAATACAAACAGGGACAGTCTATCTTGATTGTTTTATTAATTTTAGGGCACTTTCTTCTGCGCCCTTTCTACACCCATATATCAGACCAGAACATACGGGTACATTGTAAAACATCATGGCCACGCCCATTTTGGGGGGCTAGAAAACTGAAGATCCTATAGACATCAATGCAATTTGATGTGTGTTTGGATTACAATTTTAGGTTTTGGAAAGTTTGGATGCATTCATTTCATGTTAAACAAACCCTTGTTTTATAGACATGTCTAATAGTTATTTTGCTACCTTGCCTGAACCTGAGCGTTTGCAATACCTTAATAAATTAAGGTTGATCGGTCAGCCGTCATGCCCCTTCAGTCTTCCCCCATCCAAGCGGATCAATGAACCAACATAGTTGCCAGACATTGCTTATCCGGACATCTATACGTCACCAGGTATCGTTAGTCTAAGTGTCTGTAAATAACCAACCTGTTTGAGCTAATGTTAGGCTAGTCTGAGATTTAGTTGGAGATGCTGATGCTGCTATACCGTATGACTGTACTCCAGCAGCCTCCCAAGCTAGCTATCTATCAGTAGTAACTGTCACCAGCATCATTTAGCTATTTACCACACTGACAGAGAATATTCATGTGTCTTATATGCCTTTTTTCCTGTTTCTTTCTTTATGTGAAAGCATGATTCTTTGCCCCAAAGGGGGCGTGGCCTTGGCGCTTGCCGCCTGGTGGCGCGTATTGACTTATTAGATGGAGGCAGGATCAGGACGAAGCTAATGTCGAATTAGTGTGTATTACAGCTGGGACGGCGCCCATGAGGAAAGAGAAACCCAAACAGACTAATTTTTGCAGTTAATTTTATACAGCATATCCTCATTTGATGTAATTGTTAAAATGCTTGAACTAATTTTCTTGCTCATTTCAAATGTTTTATTTCCTCACTCTGAACTCAGCTTTGTGGCTGACCAGCCACCCCTGCTCCAAATGCTAATGTTGCTCTGATTTTCCTGGAAGTATTTGCAACAAGTTTGCTTCAAAAGTATTAGTATTAATATTGGATTTGATTTAAATGTAACTGTCAGAGATAAAGGCACTGCAGCCATTTTGCTACTGGTTCATTGACACTTTAGTTCTTTTCACCAAGTGGGAGATATCTTCGCTATCAGATATTCCTGATATCTCAGACTCGGAATTAACTCCGAGGCTGGCTTGAATGGTTTTTCCGACTCGTAATTACAGTCTCAATGATATCACGTGAACGCAGCATTAAGGCTGGTACCTTTTAGGGTTTTGGTTTGCTCTCAGTGCTCTTATTAGTGTCATTTCCACCCGGAGCAGGCAGCTGTTTTTAGCTTCAATGATTTAGCAGCTAAAGAGCCAGATATTTTTCTCAGGAGTTGGTGGAGACCAAATCAAAGTTAAAAGGAGAGTGAATATTGGACTTATATTCATCAGGTGGATACAAACACAATTCCAAATGAATGCTAATGTTGTAGAGCTGCAATGTTTGTAGGCAACTATTTTGATAATTGATAAATCGTTTAATTTTTCAAGCAAAAATGCCAATCATTTGATGGTTCCAGCTTTTCAAAAGGGAGAATTTGTTGATTTTCCTTACATCATAGTAAATTTATTCTCTTTTGATTTTGGACTGTTGGTCGGACAAAGCAAAGTACTTTTCATTTGGGCATTTAGAATCTTCCATAGTATATCCTACGTCTCTTTTTCCCTCTCCTCTTCTGCAATATTTTATTTGGATCTCACCTACATACTCTCTCTCTCTTTCTCTGCAGTTTTCCGTTTACCTCGCTCTCCCTCTTGCTCTCTAATTTAGAAACCTGGGGGTACGGTACACTGGTGTGTGTGAGTGCACATCCATTCAGTCTTATAATGGCAAGAAGGATGGAAAGAAGCAGAGGGAGAGGAAGGAGGGGAGTGGCAGCTGATCATTAGGTCTGACGTGACTGGCGCGGAAGAGACGCAGTTTGGCGTAATCACCTCTCACCATGGCAACCAAAGTGTGTGCGTGTGAGAGAGCGAGCAATTCATAAACTGGGAGAAAGGAGAGGAAGAAGAGAGAAAATGAACAGGAGAGGGAGTGTGTGTGTGTGTGTGTGTGTGTGTGTGTGTGTGTGTGTGTGTGTGTGTGCGTGTGCGTTTTGAAAGGTCGACAGGATATGGTTTTATTTCTATCCATTCAGGAAGTGGAAATGAATCTGTTAACCTCTGACGCAGCGGCTGGTGGAGAAGTCTTTACAAACTCATTGTGTGGCTGACGTAAAGGCCTATCTTTGTGTTGTTAAGTCATTGTAGGTCATACCAAAGTGATGTCAAAAAATATATATAAAATTATTTTAATTATCATTTAATAATTAATTAACATTAGCATGTATGAACCTCCTGCTGTCTACCATCAAAATATAACGCCTTTTCTTTTTCACAGATGACATTTTGACATGTCACAGTTACAGCACAGGTGTAAATAATGAAATCATTGATGGCTGAGTTCCATTTAGTTGCCCCTGTTTGAGGGTCCTGTAACACACTGTCATGTCTTACTGGTTATTAATAACACCTGAGCTTTTCTTACTATGACAAGTGAAAAGGTCTGCAGTTTTATGCACTCTGAGCTGTAATGGAGGTGTCCTTCTTGGGGTATTTGGCATTTTCCATGGATCGCTTTTGCAACTCCTCTCCTCATAAACTCTCAGTATTTCTGCTTTGTCTCCTACACATTAAATAGTTACCGTTACAGTTATCTTTATCAAAGTAAAAGTGACAATTTGATCTACTGTACACAAAATATTACCACAAAATACTGACCATCATCCCTCTTCTTGCCCCCCTTGTCTTCCTCTTTCCCTTATCACCTTTCTTACTTCCTCTCTCTCTGTCTCTCTCTCTCTCTCCTATAGGTCTCCAACCTCCCTTCACCCCTCTCCTCCCTGTGAATCATAGGAACGCCCTGTCATCACCCCCTTCTCCCCGGACAGACCTGCGGAAGGATTCCTGGATCGCCTTTCATCCCTAATTCCTCGACTCTCTGCCCATCTCCCACCATGACTTTCCTTTGTCATAATGATTTATGAAGTACTTTAGTGCCCTCAAGCAAGGCATTGCTCTGCTGTTGACTCTTTGTCAAAATGGACAGGTGTCCTCCGGTGTTAAGAGGGATAAATCGACAACATCGACATTCATAGTGGAAATGTGATGCTCTAAGAGAAGGGAAAGGGCAATAAAAGACAGATTGAAGGTTCAAGTATGGTTCAAACTGCCTCATAACACCTTGAATGAGGACTAGTGGAACCTGGAAACTCTAAGTGCCTTGCCCAAGGGAACACCAGCAGGGCCAAAGAAATGTACAGCAAGGAAACCAAAATCCAACAGTTTTTTTTTAAAATAGAGTTGCTTTAGCATCCATCTGTACCTCCATACCTCCATCCTTTTCGCCTTTGTTGTACTTCATCTTTCCATTTATTCATTGCTTCTTCAGTTTGGTCTAGTGGTGGAGCTTTTAAGCTAAAAGGCCCACGTGTCTTCTTCCTTTTGTTCTTCTTCCCTAACTTCCTTCCCCCTCCCTCTTTGTTTTCTTTCTTTGGCTCACTCACCTGGCCTCCACCATTCGCCCCTCCCTCGCAACGGCTGTCCTTCCCCCACGCCCCCGCCCCCAATCATCCTCCACCTCCCTCTCCACCTCCTCTGCCCCCTCCTCCCCCCACCACCACCATCACCATCACCACCACCATCCTCACCCTCAGTCCCACTCCCACCATCACCAGCACCACCATCACCACCCCCAGCTCTCCTCCTCTCCCCCTCGCTTCTTGCCCCCTCCCTTCTCCGCCTCCTCCTCTGTGGCAACCATGGCGATGGCTGCCACTGCCTCTTCCTCTTCCTCTTCCCCGTCGTCCTCAACGTCGGCCAACAGCAGTGCCCGAGAGCACCTGCTGGCGGTGCGTCGACGCACCCCGCACACCCGGCCATACACGATTGGGCCCGACAACCTCCGCAGCCTGTCGGTGCAGGGCACAGTCGGAGCCTCCACCTCTGCGTCCTCCTCCTCCACTATGTCGTCAGGGAACCAACCAGAAATGGCGGTGGGGCTCCAGCGGGCCAATAGCGACACAGACCTGGTGACGTCAGACAGCCGCTCATCACTCACGGCGTCTACGTACCAGCTGACTCTAGGCCATAGCCACCTGGTCATCTCCTGGGACATCAAGGAGGAAGTGGATGCCACCGACTGGATCGGCCTGTACCACATCGGTGAGCAAACTCAAACTCACCTCCCCCCGTGAAGTGTGGAACAGTCTGCTTCAGGAACTGTGTTTTAAATTTCATGGAAGACTTTCCTGTGACACAACATGGGCTGCACCTAGTGATTATTTTCATTATCGATTAGTTCTTTTTTGATTAAATTGTTCGTCGTTTAGACTATAAAATGCTAGAAAATAGTGAAAAACAGCTATCACAATTCCCAGAGCCCACGTTAGTGTCTTCAAGTTACTTGTTTTCTCTGACAGACAGTCCTAAAGTTATTCAATTTACTATGACAAGCAGCAAAAAGTATTTGAGAAGCTGGAGCCAGCAGCTGTTTGGCATGTTACCTATCTGTCCATCAACTAATCAACTAATTGACGGATATTTTCAGCCATAGTGGAGGTCCTGGGGCAGTGCTGAACAGTGCTGATTTTTAAACATAAGTGGAAGTAACAAATTACATCTACTCTCGTTACTGTAACAAAGTTGTTGTTTTTTTTTTATAGGTCAATAGGTCATTTTACTTTTACATTGCATTGTATTTTGCCACATATGAAGTCGCATCCATTACAGACATTAAAAACATTAAAAACAAAAGTCACATGAAAATTGCATCTACCTTAATCACTGATTTAATGCACCACCCGAGGAGCACGCTGACTGACCCAAATCAAACACACCCACAGTGTTGAGTGACCAACAGGTGCATGCTGGGTAGGCTTGTGCCAATTGGTGATTGGATCGTATATTGGCAATTAAAGGGATGATCGACGCTTGTTTTTTTTTACACCGATATTAAGTCTATTTTAACTAAATTAATATCCGAACTAAGATGATCTCTAGAATCTGCGCCCTACTGTGCAATTAGAGATGTTTCTGGTGGAGCGCCATGTCCGCCCGCTGTGGCCTGTTAATCAGCACGAGTGTCAAGTGAATTTTAAGTCCTTACAAACCAGTTTTCTCGTCTCTTTTCCATGGATCTGACACCCCGCATCTCCGTTCACAATATGCCTGCTCACCAATACTTTGCTCTGCACTCCATAAGAGAAGTTAAAGTTATGGATAAGATTTGGATTGTGATATCAAAGATAAGATAATAATAGAGGAGACATTGCTATTAAATAGATTTTTTTTAATGTTTAAATATTTTAAATAAAATGTTTTACTCTCTTTACACTCTTTTATATATGTTTATTCACGTAACTTTAACTGTATTGCTTGCAGAAAGCTTAAAGATTCGATTATTTCCTTCAGATGCTGAGCCACGCTGAAGATGATTATTCAAAACCTTTAATCCAAATTAAATTCTAACGTCAATAATAATTAAAAAAATGCTAAACAGAGAATAAATTATTTAATAAAAATGAATAAATATATTTACTACTAGCTTGCAGGTAGGCTGTGTAATATCCTTAGGCTCACCTTTGGCGTCTGGGTAAAACCCATAATATCCCCAAATACAAGATGTTTCGTTTTTCTTTGACACAAATCGTCCATGCTGGTGTTACGCTGGCGTGCTGTGACGTAACTCCCCCCACCCCCTCTTACACCCACCGCTCCCTGCCGATTTCAAGTAACCACGATTGGACGATATGAAATTAGAAACAATCACCCAACCCTCATTTCAGTTCAATTCAATTCAATTTATTATTTGTCCCAAATGGGGAGAGCTGCAGCAAGCATAAAAACACATAACAAAACATAAAAAAAAAACATACCATGTGACATAGAAACATACAACAGTAGGCATGAACACTTGCACAGGATGGCTTACACCTATGCATAGTGAATCGTATAAGCTCAGGCTTTAAGTGTCCACCGTAACCCCACAGGGACTATAAATGGTATAAGAACAATGAATATTGTCAACATAGCAACATAACCATTATCAATGTAATATACATCACCATCAACAGAACTTAATTTATCTCCATAATTCTGGACATAGGCATCCCCACGCAATAGCAACAGTACAAGTATAATATACTGCACCTCAATATTAAAAAGCATAAATTGTCACTGTACTGTATCATCATCAACATCATCATCATCATCATCATCATCATCCCCACCTTGTCAACAACTGTAGCAGTTACCTCCTCCTGTCATAAAGCATTCAAGGCTTGAATGGAGAGAGGGATGAAGGAATTCTTAATGCTAGCTAAATGCTAGTTTGTGTGTGTGTGTGTGTGTGTGTGTGTGTAAAAACTGCAGTTTCTTCTTTGCTTATACATTGTGTGTTTGTGGGCTCGCTGTGGAGTTTATATTGTTTATACATCTCTGTGCTGTCTGCCTTGGTGATGTTTTATTCTACTGTTGATTCTGTAAAAAGTGTCACGTTATTTAATTTATGTGGCTTGATAATGCTTGTTGCACACTCCGTGGTGTCCATAGACATTTTTATTTATTGTCGGTCATTTTTGTTTAATTGTCTGAGTTGTGTCCTCTTTTCTGGTTAATTCTAGTGAGGCTATACAGCCTTATCAGTTGTATGCACAGGCTGCAAAGCTTGCAATTTGTTTTGTAAGCTAAAGGTGTTCTTTAATTTAACAGTAGTATCATATATCATCATATAACCCCCCACCCCATCCTAATATCATAATACTCTTCCTCCCTGATCTTAATAGACTTTAATACCCATAGTTAATTTCTGTTCAGTTATTACATTGCAACTATCTAAGACTGACCCCTCCCCTCTTTGTTAATGTTGCTCACCCCTCTTACGAAGTTACTGTTGCTACGCCTGTCAAGTTTTCTGTTCTCGCATGGCACATATCTAGTTCACATTGGTAATGGTGATGATTTACCATCAATTTTCTTGGCTGAAATGACAACTGTCGCTGTCAGACTTTTGCTAGTTAGCTAATTAACATTAGCTCCATGAGCTTTTAATGTTTCTGGATGACTCATTTTAAAATGAGACTCCTGCAAAAGGGTCTTGATTTGCTACATACATGATATCATGCTAAAAGACTGAGGCTATGCTATATGTGTGAGGCAAAAAGTCAACATCCTCACCAGCTGATAATCAAACTTGGCTTTTTGTAACTTAACCTATAATCCCAAAATAATGTCACTAGTAGTTAATCATATGCTCCTAAGTCTTGGACGTAATGCTAGGTGACTACGCTAGTTAGCTGGGCATGCTATAATTAGCAGCTTAAGTTAAAGCAGACAAACACACTGTTTAATCCATTCCTCACGCTTTAGGTTGGCGGGCTGGCAAAGCATTTCGGTGACAGTACAATCCTACTTTTAGCTAATTTAAAGTTTAGCTGGAGTCAGTGGGCCAAGCAGGTTCATTCAACATACGCTAGCCTATCTTTTCCTATGTTCTATTTTCAGTCCATGATTGCAGTTAAGCTAAATAGCATGACTGAGACTGTGATTGACAGCCAAAGCATATTGTGGCAAACGATCAGCAACGGGTTCGACTGGGTGGTCCAAAAATGTGTGATTTTGCTTAAGTATGATCACCTGATTGCAGGGACTGTATGATGATAAGTTTATTTTTAAAAAGACAAAAAGTGGGGTCTCAAAACCATAATTTTGCTCCCTCTAATTGAATAATGGGGATGCATTTGCTCCACTTGCTTCATTGCTCAGGCGCCTATGCTGGTGGTGTAATAAAAATTGCTGTAGGTAGTGATATGATAGCTCTACTGAAGAGGTTGCGAGTTGAAACTCATTTCCTCAAGGTTAGAGCATTACATCAGCCCTACTGCTGCTACATTAATTTGCTAATGGATTGTGTGTGTGTGTGTGTGTGTGTGTGTAAGAAAAAGATGGTGAGAGAAAGGTAGTAGGTTATCCTGATGAAAAGTGATGCTGACTCAGCATCAATAACATTTAAGAGCAGCATGTTTCTTCTCATATTACACTGTCTCTCTTTCTAACACACATACACTCACACACAGCATTTGAAGTGCATCCTCCTCGTCCTAGTGTGATGTTCTTGTGAATGACAGAGGTTGTGGAGTGAAGTGTAACCTGTCTGTCCCAAAACAATACTACCAAAATCTGTGTGAATATTTGAAATTGTAAAGATTAAAAATATTGCATCTGCTCAACAGTTTATTTTCCACATATCTTAAGGGACTCTGGTACATTATCAGCATCACAAATTACATTTTCTTTCCATTTAACTCTTCTAGTAGCGGAAGTATATTCTGAGCAGCAGGGTCTGTAAGAAAATACTTGGGATGGGGAGGCAGCTGAACCTTATGTTTCACTTTTTTTCTTCTTTTCTTTGAACCCACCCCTTGGCTTAGAAAGAATTTTAGATTTGTATTCCAATTTAAACATCAAATATTTTAAAGGGGCACTTAACCAATTACTAGAAGTACTACTCAGTCTGTGAAAACAGTTGTATAATGACTTCTGTGGCTCTGGGCGGAGCTTATTAAAATTAAAATCAGAGAAAATAACATTGTCATGATGACATCATCAGGGTTATCTCAGATTGGACTTGAGCCTTGAAATGTGTAATAAAAAACCTTTGTTAAGAACTATGGAGTTTGAAAGACATCGGCATTTACCAGCTAGGGAAGGCTAACGGAAGATGCTATCATGTTGCATTATAACATTATAGGATCCAGTGTTTTTGGAGTGTAACCCATACTAGGGGCTACAAGTCAGGATATCTCAGCCTCTGCTTTACCAAATTTGACCATACTTTTTTAAATAAAAGTCTCCCCTTATTTAATGAAAGAGCAATATCGCTGGAGTGCCCCTTTAAAAGAACATACCATTTAACAATAATCGCCACCAAGACCCGCATTAGTGAAATAAGCAATTTGCCAAATTCATGGAAAACATAATAAAAGGATACACGCTGTTCACCAAATATTTTAGCTATTCTTCTTATCTTTGAACCAAAAGCTTCTAAATGAACAGAATGGGCGAATAAATTATCATATATTATAAAATATTATATTATATTTGCACACTGTCACTGGATTCTTTATGAACCTATAAGGGCTCTATGATGCTTACATAATAGGCAACTTCATATGACACAATAACTTAATAGCAGTTCTGCTTTCTGTTATGATGCAGAATAAAGTGAAGGTGGGGGAAAAACGAATCTCTCTTTGCTAGATAATGGTAAATCATTAATTACTAATAGGATCCACATGTATTGTGTTTAAAAAAGATACAAACATGATGTAACTATTTAATCTCTTTTTTGTATTATAAATCTCAGAAGGTAAGGCTGAAAGATATAAACATAGAGTAAGAAAAAATCAAAGACCGTCCCCTGCTCTTCCAAAAAATTCAGGCTACTCTCCCTTAAGCAAAGGTAAATCCCCCCTAATAATTTTCGTACAGTCCCTAAAATGCAGTGAAACATGTCTTCTTGCAACAGGAAACAAATTGTGGATGTATGGAGAGGACATAAAATCTAGTTAAAAATTTAAAATTTAAAAAAAGGGGGTATGACAAAACCCAAATTTTTTTGGTTGAGCCTTTGTTGGGTTGTCACCAACAAAGGCTCAGGATTTATTGATGGTGACCTGGTGTGACAGAGGGCAAGGGGTGTACTGTATGTGTGTGTGTGTGGCTGACGGACATCAGCATTGATCCATTAGGACACAGGCCATTTGTCACAGGACGTACACATAAATGTTTGATGGATTCCCTCAGAAACTAGTAACCTCCTTGGTGGTTTGTCAACACAACGCCTCTCATGTAAAATCCCCCAAAACATCCAAACAATGCAAATTGAGACCAAAATGAAGAAGTACCATCGGTGGTAGTGCGGCATCATGGATCATACGGTGGCACTGACCCTGCTGCAGAATGGAGAGGGATTTCCCAATAAGTCAGGAAAATTAATTTTGTTATGCAAAAGCTGCTGTGAATCTCAGCAGTAAAAAGGATGAGGTGTGTCCATGCCACAGTATCACAGATTATATTCCATGGATGCCACAAAAAAAGTAAAATGAAATGGAAAATAAGAATAAAAAACAAACAGGAAAATTAAAGTTACAATGCAGCTACAGTGATATGATATGAAGTTAGTTCCAAATTTAATTTAGTAAATCGTTTACTAAACAAAATGCACCACAGTTATAATTAGTATAGGAGAAGGGCCTTTCTTGGTCATTCTAAGTCTCTTTTTGCTGCTTGGCAGTGATAAATGGATGAACAGATGTTTTGGGGAAGCGTTTGGCTGTATTTTCGAAAACTCATTTGCTTTAAGTACTCAACTCACAACTCTTTCTGGTATTAATTGAAAATGGGATGCAAGTACAACTGAAAAAGAATGAACTCTGAGGGTTGAAGTTTCTAGAGAAGCCTGATATCAGTGTACAGGTAAACACGCTGATTATGGTACCAAATCCAACTCGTAATTTTGGTGCTTTTGTCTCTCATGTTTCCTCCCATGTTTAAGAAACAGTAACTTCCAACTCTCTGTACTCTGCATAAATCATCTCTTGCAAGGTGTCTGTACATGGCGCTGGCTCATTAAGTGAGTCAATAGCTCAATAGCTGTTGTGCAGTGTGTGACCTTGCTAAATGTCCTGTTCTGTTAATTATTTTTTTTTACAATGTCTGCTGCCCCTTGTCTCATCAACTATTAACATCTTGCAACTATGTAGATCCAAGTGTGTTCAAAAAGAAGACAAAGAAACACAAAGGAACAGCTTCTGAATGTAAATGTGTGTGTGTGTGTGTGTGTGTGTTTCACAGATGAGACGTGTGTGGCCAACGTGTGGGACTCCAAGAATCGTGGCGTGAATGGTACCCAGAGAGGGCAGATCGTGTGGAGACTGGAGCCGGGACCCTACTTCATGGAGCGTGAGTGGACCTCATGGGTCCTGTGTTTGTCTTAGTTACATGTATGTGTTGCTAAAGGGGCATTCTACTGATTATACAGATGAATATCAGTTTAACTGTCATGAAGAGTACTACTTGGCCTATGAAAACAGCTGTGTAATGTCTTCAGTTTTTTAAAACTTTACACAATGGAACTTACAACAGGCAACAACAGTAATTAAAGCTGCAAGCAGCGATGAACGGGCCCCTTTCATGGAAATCGGATGATGTTTATCACACAAAGCTTACTTCCTGGTGCCAGTAGGTGGCACTATGACTAGAACTCAATATTGGCACGTAGATGTCTTCAGGCCAGGACTATTATCAAATATCTTAAGATTAGGGCAGATTGGACAGTGTACATTTGAGTTACAACAACTTCCTGTTTCATGGCGGAAATTCAACGCCACGGACACGCCGTTCAACGAAATATCAAACTTTTAACAACTTTTCATCGTGAAGGTCTTTAGATTGCACTGCCCAAATTTGAAGATGATCTGATTTATTCTCTAGGAGTTTGTTAAAGAACAAAGCCTGCAATTGACAAAAAATAGCCTAAATTTGCACAGAAAATTCAAAATGGCTGATTTCTTGTTGGGTTTAGGGTATGGCTCCAAGAGGCTTTTTTTTAAGTCTTGGGATGATACATCCCAAATTTCATACATCATGTCAAATTTAAAGGTGGGGGCTTTGATTTTGAAATTTTGTAGGGGGCGCTATCGAGCCATTTTGCCACACCCATGTCCAAAACCCATATCAGATGTAAATTCTCACCACTTCTGACACATGTGCAAAGTTTCGTGGGATTTTAAGCATTCCAAGCCATCCATAAAAGGGCTTCCTGTTTCATTGCAAAACATGCGAATTGTCCACCCCGCCACGGCAACTGCGTTCTACGGAAACTCAAAAGCTTCGCAATTTTGCATCACACATGTCTTAAGGTTAAGCCAACCAAACTTGAAGTGAATCTGTTGAATCCTCTAGGAGGAGTTCAAAAAGTTCCATACTTGTAAATTGTCTAAAATGACAACTTGTCTTATGACCTATGACATCATCATTTGAGATATTGACAATTCCTTCGCAATTTAGCTTCACACTAATCTGACGATTAAATTTGAAATGAATCCGATAAACCCTCTAGGAGGAGTTCGAAAAAGTTTGCAAAAATTACAGGAAGAACACACAAAATTCAAAATGGACGACTTCCAGGTGGGCGGAGTTAATGACAGCCAATGGGAAATATATCCGAAATGATGAGAGCAATACGCGTATCAAATTTGTGTAATATCGGAACAACTGTATCCCAACTAAGGCCTGCCATGCGCTAGTGGGCTCTATGGAGCTTGCTAAACACGCTTCATCCCAATCGCTGTATATTCTCGCAATGTTCACAGGGTAGGATGTGTGTGCCAAGTTTCATGAGCTTTCGAGTATGCCAAGGGTGTCAAAAATGCGTTTGAAGGCTAAAAGTAATTAGGGGGCGCTATAGAGCCGGTGTGCCACACCCATATGTTCTTCATGATGAGAGCAATAACCCCACCAAATCTCATGAAGATCAAAGCAACTTTATCCCAACCATGGCATGTGTTTGGGGGCACTATGGAGCGCCCTGGCCACGCCCGAGCCCAATCACTGCAGAACTTTGCAATTTTCGCGAGTTCTGTTGTGTGTGCCAGTTTTCATGAGTTTTCATGCATCTCAAGCCCTTCAAAAATGCGTTACAAAAGTAGAATAATAATAATCTTTCCAAAAACAATATGTTCCTGGCACTGAAAGTGCATTGGGCCCTGGCACTTTCGTGCTTGGGCCCTAACAAGCAACAAATGCTCAAGGTAGTGCACAGAACATAACACATAAAAGAAATACAGAAAAAGATAAAGACATGGCAAACATAAACAAAATTAAGTAAAATTAAGTAAATTACAAATCAAATTAATTACATAAGGCTCTAGTTTTCACTGCTTAAGAGTTTGTGCAGTATTTTAGTGTGTACAAGTATAAGTAGGATATGAAGACAGTAAGATTGGGTTTCTGTTTTGCAAATTTGCTGGCATGTATATGGAATTTTGCTAATAAAGAGATATGATTAATAACTTTTCTTGACAGGCATTTCATCAGCAAAAAATCCAAATAAAATAAATTCAGTTTTGAGTTGAGTGTCCAATTTTCTGTTTAAATAAAGATTAAGGTCATACCAAAAAGTCTGACTAAAGGTGCAGTCCCAAAAATGAGTTGTTGTTTCATCTGTGTGGTGACAGAAGGATCAAAGAGGGTCAATATTTAGCCTGTACATGGCAGAGCTTTGTCAAATCTGAGGAAATAACCCTGATGATGTCGTAGTGATGCCATGATTTCTGTCTGTGTTCTCTCCACAGCAGAGACTAAGATCTGCTTTAAATACTATCATGGTGTAAGTGGAGCATTAAGAGCAACGACACCTTGTATCACCGTCAAGAACCCTGGAGTACGGGTATGTTAGTGTGTGTGTGTGACCCATCTACATGTCCCTCAGCTCCCTGCAGTCATTCCTCCACCTTGACTCTTTCACCATCATCCCTTATTTTCTCTTTCTACTCCTTTATTCAGTCCTTTCTTTCTCTTTTGCCCCCTGCTCATTTTCTCTCATTTTCCCCTCATACGAAACCGTCACATCCTTAGTCCTGCCATCTGATTGGCTTCCACAGGCCAATGATCAGTGACCATATTTATCAAACATTTCAGAGCAAGAAATTGGTCCTAACTGGCCAAACATTCTCAGAGTGACTTATTTATTTATTTATTTCAAATTATAGTGGAGATAAAATATTTATATTTTACATACTGTTACGTTGTATTTCCCAAGATTGCACAAAAAACTACGTGCAAGATGCAGCACTATTATTATAGGCAATATAAAACAATGTGATTGGATATAGCTGATAAGGATATGTCACATAACTGAGTCAAATTATCTACTATTTTAATTTGCTTACACCTAATTTTTTTATAAGCCCTGTGAGTGGCTTGCCAATATTAACTTAAAGCCTACTATGTAAATGGCGTATTGGGAAATCATTATGAGATTGTACTGTTTATTTATTTTAACCTCATGTAACTTAGATAACATAGCCCCGTATATTATTTTTAGCCATGCTAGCAGCATGGCTAACCTCATGTAACTTAGATAGGATGGATTAACATGAAGCACACAAAGCCTACACTTAAAAAAGTGGTACTATGTTCTGCATTTAGAATTTTAACACTTCCTAATATTTTAAACCACAACTGTCAGAAAACGACAGTACACCATCATGGTTTGCCATGGTGCCACACTTTCTCGTTCTACTGCTGAAAGTCAGTGCAGGAAGCTCTACAAATAACTAGGTATATAATAATAAATAAGTCCTACTGTGATGTACAAGTGTTTTTAGTCTGAGGTTGACTTTCAGTGGGATTACTCTGAAGGATTCTGAGACACTCGATAAATATGGGCCCTAGTTATCAGCTGCAGATCCTCCTTCTTCTACCACTAACACAGTGACTAAATAAAGGCATGTATGAGGGTCCAGTTCAGCATAGGTGGATTTAAGCAGAAAGTCTGCCACTTAACCCCCAGAATTTATTGGGCAGTCGGAGTCAGTGGTGAATGTCACTGAACTCTCAGCAGCACAAACTGAGGCAAAGAGACATTTGCTCCAGTTGAGTCAGTAAAATGAAAAGCAGTCAGCTTGAATCAGAACTCTCCCTCTCTGATGATTCCTCCTTTTGAACTTTTCATCAAATTCTCATAGTCGTAAGGGACCCACTCATACAGCTCTCCTTTTGGTTGTTTTCTCATCAGGTGGGCAGTGAAGGCCAAGTGGAGGACCAATCAGGGACTGAGCACTGTCGCAAACTGGTCAGCTTCACCCTATCAGGTGAGAGGAATGATTCAGTGGAATTGTCATGTAGTTGTGGTGCAGTAAAAAATAAACACGCATGCTGATGACTGTGTGCTTTCCACCCCAGACATCCGTGCGGTGGGCCTGAAGAAGGGCATGTTCTTCAACCCAGACCCCTATCTGAAGATGTCCATCCAGCCTGGGAAGAGAAGCGGCCTCCCCAAGTTCACCCACCACGGCCAGGAGAGGCGCTCCTCCATCATAGCCAACACCATTAACCCTGTGTGGCACGGGGAGGTCAGCACAAACACACACACCTGCAAAAATGCACACACCATGGCATCCAAAAAGGAATTAAATAAGTGTTAATGAACAAAGTTGCTGCCCTGATATATTAGAATAATGGGTGAGTTGGAGGTGAAGAGCATCATAGTACATTATTTTCTTATAACCTTAGAGTGGATTATTGTGCTTTTACCATAACTCATTTTTTAACTCATTTTCCCAAGACCATAGCTTGGATTGTAAAAACAGAGATCGTGAGTTCATGAGTGTTTAACTTTAAATTTATGATAATTTTGTCTTTTAACTTCCTGCCTATAAGTGTGAATGTGTAGTGTCGTGTAGTTTGACATTTGCTGCTTGTGATCACCGTGCGCCTGTATTTTAGAAATTATTTGATCAATTTTACAGTACAACATGCAGCATTAAAGGCTGCCAGAGCTGGTAGAAAATGACAGACTTTCTTCCACGGCATTCTTACAAACATGGACTACTGTTAGAGGTCGTAGCAGCACAATGAGATCAGTTCTCCTGCACAGTGCCGGAATCAGCTGGTCATGTTGTGATTTATACTTTAACACAATGCAGCATTTTCATATGGACCTCTTTAACTTTTTTAAGGATCAGAAAATGTTTTTGTAATCCAACCAAAGGCTTGTTTTCATACCATTAAATGTCTGTTTTTAAATTCTATTTCTAAATAATGTAAATAAAAAACTGTAAATATACCAAATTTTCAGGTAGTGTAATACAGCAGGTGAAAATAAAACTATATTTTTTCTTCCTGTAGAAATACACCTTTGTGGCTCTGATGACTGACGTGTTGGAGATCGAGGTGAAGGATAAGTTTGCCAAGAGCCGTCCAATCATCAAGCGGTTTCTGGGTCAGCTGATCATCCCTGTGCAGAGACTTCTAGAGGGGCCGACAGCTGAGTGAGTCCACATACACATACTGGTATTCACTTGGGGGGGAGACATCTATGAAAAGTACAGGTTTTGAAATAGACAACTGACCATAAAAACTAAAGCTGTAATGTTGAGTGTGTTGATAAATGTGTGTATTTCATTAAAACAGCGGCTCCTGCTTACTTTTAATGAGCACTCAGACAGAAAGATAGAACGTCTGAGGAGGATGCACACAAATCTGACCTTCAGCACTTAACCGCAGTGACTCAACATAGTTCAGTCAATACAAATCAGTACATCCCAATCAGCTCATTGTTCAGGCATTGATTTGATATTGATCAACAACTGAGGACATCATGTACTCCAGTGAACCATGATGTATAGTTTCTCACAGATTGGCAGTTTATGGTGGTAGGAGGTGGGGCAAACAGCACTAAAAGTGCACAAAGTCATTGCATGTGAATGGTAAACTTTGTACTAATGAAGGTGTGTGTATACCCACATCTTCTTGCATTCTGCCTTCCAGGCATATTTAAACATTATGTGAATTAGCACCTCCTAGTGAACACTTGGTTACTATATCTTGTTAGGATCATGAAGTTTTTAATTTTAATGGCACATGTCTGATAGAGTTCAGTTGGGTAAAAGTGCATCTGACGCATCTTGATTGTTTCAAAACTGCAGAAGCATCATCTGTGAGTTAAATAAGTCATAAGCATGTCAGTTAATTGTATTAGCAATTATTTCATAATTATTTAATTTGTAAATGATTATTTAGAGACCCATTAATTAATTAATTAATTAGCTATTTCATTGCTAATTCCTGTTAGCAACATTAGCCATGCTAAGCCACAGTCTATGTTAAGTATTACATTTCATTACATTTAGGTTTTGGCTAGGCATTTCATTAGGTGTGTAGCCATTGTTGTAAACATTCTGTGGTATGTGTTTTCACAGTTTCACTCCATTTTCACTACTGGCATGCTCTTTTGAGTCTCGCATTAAACTTGGAGCTAGGATGTTGCATCTTGACTCTCGTGTCATTTCTGAAGAGAGAGCAGTAAAGCTTGTATGCCTGAATATGTGTTAATTTACGTCTGTTGTGTCTTTGTATTCTCTGACAATGCATCTTCTAATGTTGAAATCCTGAGCTGCTGTGGGTAGGGACATAACTAACGTGTGTGTGTGTGTGTGTGTGTGCAGCGATCAGCCAGTCAGCTACAGCCTGTGTCGTCGTCTCCCTACAGACCATGTGAGCGGGCAGCTTCTGTTCAGAGTGGATATCACCTCCACTGGACAAGAAGGTGTGTGTACATAATACATATTGGTGACAAAGTGTTTTACATGATCAAAAATTGTTTCTTGGTTAAGAAGATGTTTCACTGTGACTGTCACGTTCACGTCATATCATACAGAGACCATATGTAATATGATAAAAATAGCTAATTTAGGAGTAGTTTTTAATTTATCTAGTGTAACTATAAGGCTAGCAGTAGGGGTACCATTGTGAATACAGTGTAAAACACCTCCAAGTCGGAATAACCAGAGATTTCTGGGTCATATGAAAAACAAAATCGGTGTGAACGGATTAATAAACTTTAAGGGGATTTGGAGCAGTGCCCAGTCAGGTTGTGTTCATGGGAACAAAAGACTTCTGATATGGACCTCTGACCTTCAGAATAAGTTAAGGTAAAGTCATTTGTTATTTATACCCACTGGATGAAAGTATGGATCATATTCTGCTGCAGAAAAATACAATGCTATAAAATGTGTCCTCTCCTGTATGCCAGTCTGTTATGTACTGGCTACTGCCTATTTGATTAGTAATTTCAATGTGAGGATAAAGTACAGGGGATCTATTTTGAGATATATAAAATAATAATAAAGAGGAATTGTGCAATATTTAACATGCTGTGACTCACTTGTTTTCATTGTAATAAATACCACATATGGGGTATTATAGTTTTTTTTTCACAATTTGTCTGAAATCAGTGATTAGTCTGTACTTTCATTTAGCTGGTATGACAGTTAAATGCTGCATTAAATTACATTAAGGCAGTTTATTTTTTTAAGTAAAGTTATATTTTAACGCTTTTATTTTGAATGTCAGATGCATATTCCGGAAGTCTTACTTTCCCCTAAATTCCCCTAAAAGCTCCCCTAAACCATTTGCTCAGTTCATCATTCCATGTGTACGGATTTCCATGGCCAACATTTTTTTTCTAACTTATGACCCCTGGGGGGCTCTGTGCTCATCCCCAACCTCAATCTTCTTTCATCCCTCCTCCTCCTCCATCCTGTCTTTCTCTCAGAAGCCTCCCCAGATGCTGTGGGAAGCATCTTGGGTGGCGCAGTGAACGGTGACCCTGGCAGTCCCTCTGACGACGAAGACCTCCCTCATCCATCCTCGTCCTCACGTGTCATATGCGGACCTTCTCCCACAGGCTCCGACGAGGGCTCGCTGTTAGTCAACGGTGCTTGTTACTATGGCGACGACAGTGTGTGGAGGGAGCCTGGGCAGATGGCAGAGGAGGATCTGCTTCCTGTGGCTCCAGGCGGCCACATCCACTGGCAGGTGTCACTAAACGACTACCTGGATGCCATCGAGGCTCCCAGGAGCCCCGGGGACCGACCTCTGGCGGGGCCTTCGCCGAAACTCCGCTCCAGCTTTCCAACGGACACGCGGCTCAATGCCATGCTGCACATAGACTCAGATGAGGATGAGGAGACGGCAGGGCAGCACAGGGAGCAATCACAGGAGACGAGGACACAGCAGAGCACAGACTTAGCATTATCAAGGAGATTGGCTACATCTGAGTCTCAACAGGGGAACAAGGGTCCAGTAGGGGAGCCACAGGGGCAGGCTGGAGATGAGACTCAGCCTGGAGGTGGGGCCACAACAGAGGCAGGTTCCTCTGCCAGTGCTCAGCCTGGAACTGAGCCTGCAGAGCCTGAATCTGGATCTGCAGAAGGTGCAGCTGGAGTCCAAACACAGGCAAGAACCGCTGCTGAGACTGCAGCTGGGACCGGGGAGATTGCTGGAGCATCAGCTGAGGCTGCACACGTCACTGGAGAAACTTCCACAGCTTCCAGCTCGTCTCAGGCATCAGGGGCTCAGGCCGCCGCAGCAACTGGGCCGGGGGAGTGTACCTGTCAGGAGCAGAGCAGCAGGACGGGTCCAAACCAGGAAGTACCCTGCAATCCCTCACTTGGTCCACTTTCACCCATTCAGGTGAGCAGCTGTAGTTTAGGTGGCTAAAAGCTAGATGTCTTGGATGCCAGGTGGGATGAGCTTTTTCCTGAATCTCTTCTCCTCTCATCTTTTTTCCTCTCCTCTTTTTTCTTCCCCTCTCCTCCCCATTTCCTCTGCTCTCCTCTCCTTAGGAGGTGGAGACAAGAAAAGAAGTGGCTCCAAAGGCGGAGGAGGAAGGGGCGGAGTCATCGAGCAGTGAGGCGAACGGGCCAGTAGCAGCAGCTGCTCCTACCAGCAGCAACATAGCTGACCAAGGAGGAGGGACTTCTGAAAATGGTAGATGTTAAATGTCAATGGCAACAACATTTACTAAGGATTCACTGGCCTTTTTTAAGCACTAAACAGTTTAATTACATTTTTCCGTAATAACTAAAGGACCAAATGTGTGTCACACACACACACTGAAGGAGAGAGACTAGCCAGGTCCAAACAGTGAGAGAGAGAGAGACAAAACAGACAGAGTGAGTCACCTGTCAACATATCTGTTTTAATAACATAAACGTACGTATGGGATGTATAAAATGTGTAATAAGTGTAATATATTCTGATATGTCTGTATTTGTACAATCAGACTGGATTTTTATCCTTGAAACATTTTCTTTGCCATGGTTTTCTTCACTTATCTAATAATGATTTGGTGTACTTGATTAATAGAGTCATTAAGGTTTGCAGTGCCCCTGGTTGATATTTTATTGCATTTGATTTTGTATCCAGAAACCATACAATATTATATACATATGTAACATGGCTGCCAGGGCCATGCACAAGCAGCAGTATCTCAGTCCGCTGCTTTTATCTGCCTTGTTGTTGCATCACATACATGAACTCCTAACGTCTTTTTAATTACAGGAGCGAGAGCCAGCGGTGGAAACAGGCAGGAGGAGCAGGAGGGAGGGGAGGTGTGGAGGAGGAGGCGGTCCATGCAGGCCTCCGGAGGCACGGCCCAAAACCTGGAGGTGTGCGGGACCAGAGAGACTCCGAACAGGACAGCGGGGGCGGAGAAAGAGACAGGTGAGATGCAGGGCGGAGATTTTCTTTTTAGTTCTATTATTCCAGTAAAAAAAACTGAAAAGAATTATTGCTATCACTCCAGAGATTTACTATTAGTTTTATATACATGGGAAAACTAACTTATTTTTTTTATTTTTATAGAAGAGAGTACAGTCTAGACCTGCTCTATATGAAAAGTGCCCTGAGATAACTTTGTTATGATTTGGCACTATATAAATAAAATTAAATTGAATTGAACTGAATAGCAACACTTGCACATTTCCACACATTCTTACCTCCTGTACAGCTTCACTCCTCTATCAGGTGCGGCTGAGCAGCTCCACTGGTGCAGCTGGAGGTTAATTGCTTTACTCGAGGTCTCCTTAATGGTTGTTATTGAGAGAATCAAGGGTATTAATCATTCAATTTTCACATCTATAGTTTCAAGTCTCCTGCTGCAGTGATTGCAGACACTTCTCTTTAACTCAGGCTGTGTTCTAATTGAATATATTAACAAAGATGTTCACAGGCTAACCGGGCTAAGCAGGTTATTTCCTAAGCTTTTAATATTCTTTTAAATCTTTTTTTATATGTTGCTTTACTTTTTATCTAATTTTTGTCAAGTCAGAATATGTTTGTTATTATACAAACAAATTGATTCCACCACTAGTATGTATTGTATTCTGCCACAGGTCTGATATATGAGGAACATTCTCATGCAAAACCTGCACCGGCCTCTCTCCATGTCAGAGGACTGAGTGATCAGGGAGCACTAATAAGACTGGAGTATTATCAAGATCAGTACAAGTTTTTATTCTTTTGACAGTATTAGATGATAGTGGGTAACAGTGTTGTGCTTGAGGGGAGATGAACCAGCTGTAGGATCTGATCTGGTACTTGGAAGGTCATGAGGTTTTGCAGCTTTGCTGACGGTGAAGGAGCTCTGTGGAAATACTCATTGACATACAGTACAAAAAGAAGGACACATTTCTGCCTTTTTTTATATTTACAGTGATGCAAAAATGTTTCGCCGTTTTGATGACATCATATATTGTGTGTGTGTGCGTGTGTGTGTGCGTGTGTGTAGGTGCCACAGCTCAGGCCAATGGCCACCAG
This sequence comes from Macquaria ambigua, assembly GCA_008360985.2. Lineage (NCBI taxonomy): Eukaryota > Metazoa > Chordata > Actinopteri > Centrarchiformes > Percichthyidae > Macquaria > Macquaria ambigua. The sequence continues at coordinate 117,974 of VMKM01001352.1, forward strand.
TCTGTTCGCTCCCTGCCATCTGTCCGCCATGACATCAGTCGTTACCAGAGAGTGGACGAGCCGCTACCACCTAGTGAGTGTGTGTGTTTGTGTGTGCGTGTGTGTGTGAGTGTGTGTACTACAGTAAATTATCACTTAAGCTAAGGGAAAATGTGTTAATCAGTGCAGCACTAACCACAGAAAAAGTTACCCATCCTAAGCTTTTAACACTTAACTTTAATTGCCCCGTTTAGCATTTATAAGCCTTATATAAATGGTTTATAACACACTATGATAGTTGTAAGCAGATATAAGAACATTTGTTTATTAATGTGTCTATGAAACATCTATAACTGGTGTATAAAGAGTTAATGAATGATTGATAGCACAGTTTAACATAGCTATAATCATATTTAGTGAACAAAGCCTTAGTGTGTTATGAAGCATGTATTAACTGTTAATAAACATGTACAAATCAGTCACAGGCAGGTTTAAATATTTTTATAAATGTGTTGAGCCATGTTGAGCCTTCATCAATGGATGATGTTTGCTCAGTTGTCATGAGAGTGAATAAGTTTATAAATACTTATTTTGAAATATAATTTATGTAATTACTTAATTGATAACTATAATAAATACATGTAATTAACTGAATAAACTAAATTAATAGTTATAATACAGAAATTTGATATGAAATATGAGCACATATCAACTGTAGTTATAAAGTTATAATGTCAGTTATTCATTAACTGTTACTACACCAGTTACAGATTCTTCACAGGAGGAGTTTGGTTGTTGGCAAATAGATTAATAAACACTTAGAAATGTCTGCTTACAGCTGTAATATAGTATGTTATAAACCATTTATTAATTTTTCATAACTGCTTCTAAATGTTCAATAAGGTGGTTTAAAAAAGTGTTGCCGAAAAGTGTACTGAACTAGAGTTTCTTCATCACTTTACTTTTCTAGTATTCTGTGTGACTTACTATCATTTGCTTACACCAAACTCACTTCAGCTCTCACTAAACAGTAGCTTCATTCATGCCATCCTGTGAGGCCAGAGTCAGTTTTGCAGCTTGGATTGTTTGTTCATCTTCACTAAAGTGGTTTTGCTGTCCTGTCGATGGCTGAACACTGAATCAGTGCCTCTCCAGGGGCTCAACGTTACACTCACTATCAAAATAAACCTATTTTATTGCATAACTCAAAATGTGAAGTGTTTTGGATCACTTTCAGAGAAGAAAGACTGGTAGTATAATCAAGCTTTGTGGCTGCTTAAAGGGATCCATTATTCGTCTTTTCGGAGGGTGTTCATTCCTTTACACCTTTGCTGAAATTCTCACCATTACTGACAAGCCAACAGATACGTAAAGTCAATTATACATTTGTTTGTTTAGATACCAAACCTCTGCATTTCCCTCCTCAGCATGGTCTTGCTATTGTGTGTGTTCTTACTTCTGTTAATGTGTGTGTTTGTGTGTGTGTGTGTGTGTGTGTGTGTGTGTGTGTGTGTGTGAACCAGACTGGGAGGCTCGTATCGACAGCCACGGTCGGATCTTCTACGTGGACCACGTGAACAGAACCACAACTTGGCAGCGCCCCACTGCTCCCCCCGCTCTGCAGACCCTCCAGAGGTCCAACTCCATACAGCAGATGGAGCAGCTGAACCGCAGGTCAGAACAAAAACACTCTCTCTCACACACACACATGGATACTGTACGGTCAGCCTCAAACTATAAATACAAGCAGCAAAGTTAAAAAAATGTAGTAGAATTTTCCACTTGTATTAATTTAACTGTCCGCATGGTAATTAACACACACATACACACACCTTTTCAGGTATCAAAGTATACGTAGGACGATAACCAATGACAGTAGACCAGAGGAGCAGCCAGCTAATGAGCTGCCAGCGGACGAGACTGATATGCACCCCTCTATCCCAGGTAATCCTCTCACTGCATTGCATTCTGGTCTATGTAGTCTATAAAGCATGTCCTGGAGCTTTGATTTGTGTTTTTGTTTTTTGACTCTGTGTGCGTGTGTTGCAGAGCTGCGTAGGGACAACAGTGTGGTTCAGCCCAGTTCCAGGTCTCGCCTTACCCTGCTGCTTCAGTCCCCCAGCGCGAAGTTCCTCACCAGCCCTGACTTCTTCACTGTGCTGCATTCCAACCCTGTACGGACACTCGTTCTCTTCTTCTCTCTCTTCTTACTTTCAACCAATCTATCTCTTTTCCCCAACCTCCTTTTCATAGATCACACTCTGCTGTTTGTTTCAGGAAATTGTGAGGCCCTCTCTTCAACCTCTGTTGACCACACATTCATTAAGGCACTGTATGGAAATTGTTAGGGAGGTCAGAAAAGTGGAGGGTAGTCTAATAATTTACCACATTTTTGTGTGTGCTTTTTTTTTCTTCTTTTTTTTGTATATACAACTGTGAGATTTATTGTAAAAAACAACAACGTAAAGTAAAATGTGTCATATAAAGTTAGCCTGTAATATAATTCAAGTTAAGCATTATACTGTATGTTGCCAGCTTTTTGTACTAATGGGTGAATTTAAATGAAATTCGCTGACCATGGCTGTCTATAGTTTGGAATGTTAATATGATCAGTTCTTTAAAGCCACAGTTTGACACTCTGGGAAATACCTTATTCACTTTCTTGCCAATAGTTAGATGAGCAGATCGATACCGCTCTTATATCTGTGTGCTAAATATGAAGCTACAGCCAGCAGTCAGCTTAGCTTAGCATAAAGACTGGCGGCAGGGGATATCAGCAGGCCTGGCTCTGTCCAAAGGTAACAAAATCCGCTGACCAGGACCTCTAAAGCTCACTTTAGAGTTAGCATGCTAACATTTGCTAATTATCACTAAGCACAAACTGAGGCTGATGGGAATGCCTTTAGTTTTGCAGGTATTTGGTCATAAACCTTTGTCCTAATGATGGTGCTAGAGGAAAATTCAGGGCATCACCAAAGTTATTACAATTTATCTTGATGGAAACATGAATGTCTGTACAAAATGTCATGGCAGTCCATCCAATAGTTTCAGTTTGGACCAAAGTGGTGGGCCAACTGACTGACATTGCCATCCCTTGAGCCACACCGCTAGCGTTGGTAAAAATGTGTGAGTGGGTGGAATATTCCCCATTTTGTTGTGTATGCCAAAAATACATAATTTTTTTGGAAAGGGTGGGGTGGTGGGGGCAAGCTATGAATAACACTGGGGAGGGTGTAAGATTCAACCCCCCTCCCCACACCAATAATTTTTGTACAGTCCCTTACTCATAAAAACCAAAGCACATATGTAATAATGGTGATGGATAGTGATTACATAGTATCACACTTCACTTAACAAAATTTCGCTCCTTTCTCTGGTGGATGTTTCCCCTCTTCTGCCGTTTCTCCTTTCTCTCTACTATACATTCTTCTCCTGCTCCTGCTTCTCTCTCTCTGTCCCTCACTGTCTCTCTCTCAGAGTGCCTACCGTATGTTCACCACCAACACGTGTCTGAAGCATATGATCAGTAAGGTTCGTCGGGATGCTCACCACTTTGAGCGCTACCAGCACAACAGGGACCTGGTGGCTTTCCTCAACATGTTCGCCAACAAACAGCTGGAGCTGCCCAGAGGCTGGGAGATGAAGCACGACCACACCGGCAAGGTGGGAACGGCACCCATATCAATCAGAGTGTCTCAAAGTCTCATATTCTGTTAATGCAAGGGCTTAAAGGGTTTTGGATACAGTAGATTGTTGTGGTTGTAGACTTGTGCATAAACACATGCTCAACATTCAACATTTATTTCTATTATTTATTTCTCAGTTATACGTATTAAAAAAGGTGGTTGTAAAATGTCAAAAAGTAACTTGATAATGTGTTTAAGTGTGTGTTCATGTCAGTGTTTAAAACTGATTTTTATGTTTTTGGGGAAAAATACATTTTCGGCCCCCAAAATGTTTAGTGGCAAGAAATACATTATGCTGTGTTCATCTTAGGGCTCATAGTGTCATATTCTCTGCCACGGAATGCATCTTGTGCCACAAAATTAAGAATATAGAATATCAGTACCATGTTAATTTGTCAAAGTTGGGAGAGATTTTGCCAGCATTTCCTATATGGAGGACAAAAAATGACTTATTCATCAATAAATAAATAAATACTTAAATAAATGCTGAAATAAATACATAAATAAATATTTTATTTGATAAATAAAAGACTAAATGGATAAAAGTTAATAATAAAGTAAATATTTGTATTTCTAAATTTCTTAATTTAATTGTGCTTTACAGTAAGGTTAGTACTACCTACGTCATTACCTTACAAATAAATCAAATTTTATTTATTAATTTTAATACTTACTGATTTAAATGTGTGTGTGTGTGTGTGTGTGTCCATAAACACATGTAAATGTGTGAATGTGAAATGCTTGAAATTTTGTCGAAGAATGCAAAGAAATGTATAATATTTACTTTTTAATGTTTACACTTGACAGTTTCTTGTTTGTTTGTGTACATGTGTAGCCTTTCTTCGTGGACCATAACTGTCGTGCCACCACCTTCATTGACCCCCGGCTGCCTCTCCAGAGCTCTCGGCCCCCCCCAAGCCTCCTGGCTCACCGTCAACACCTGACCCGCCAACGCAGCCACAGTGCCGGGGAGGTCAGCCCACGACGACTGGTAAGACACACACACAACACACACACGGGCTTTAGGTATGAAGCTAATGTTCTTATCCTGGGAAATTTGCAGCAAACTGATGCTGTTAAAGCTTTAACAGGACATGTTTGTTCCAGCATTACACTTGGATGGACAGCCACTTTAAAAGCTCCTCTAACAAACCACAGCTACATTACACAGTCACATGTTGTTTAGATGGATTAGAGGCCTCTTAACCAGCATTTATGGCACATAATGACAAAACTCTCCTCCGAAACTGGAAGGGAAAAATAAAACACCCTCTTCTCCTCTCTCTGCAGGTGGGTGAAGACCCTCGTCACACCGGCCCACCTGTAGCGCCGCGGCCTTCCAGCACCTTTGCCTCTGCCAACAGGGGGCAGTGCCAAGATGTTGTGCCAGTGGGTCAGTGTACGCACAAACACACACACACACACACACACACACATGCAGAAATAATCAAATTTGACCTGCTCTTCTTCTAGCTTACAACGACAAGATTGTGGCGTTTCTTCGACAACCAAACATCTTTGAGATTTTGCAGGAGAGACAGCCCGACTTCAACCGGAACCATTCACTCAGGTACACATACACACTTACTGTATATGTATAGCTTTCACATGACTCAAAGATACAGTCATCAGCATGTTTCAAAGTGTAATGTTGCTGTGACAACAGGGAGAAGGTGCAGCTGATCCGCACAGATGGAGGGTCAGGATTGGCCAGGCTGTCAGGTGACGCAGACCTTGTCATGCTGCTAAGGTGAGACCTGCTTCCTTCCTCCCTTCCCTAATTTCTTCCATTCTTTCCCTCCATGTTTCCTTCCCTCCCTGATGTTTGCTTCCTTATTCATTCCTCCTTTTTTCTTGATGTTCTTTCATTTTTTTTCCTAATTTACTTCCCTATTTCCCTTCCATGTCTTATTGTATTAGTTGTGCATCACTTTCCCTCTCTACTTCCTTATTTCTTCCTTAATGTATTTCCTCCCTTTCTCTCTTGCTTTCAGCTTAAGTCACTTAAGTCAATTCAGTTTATTCAATTTCTTCCTCACCCTGTCTCTCCTCCTTTCTCCTCTGCAGTCTGTTTGAAGATGAGGTAATGTCATACGTGCCTCCTCACACCTTACTTCACCCCAGCTACTGTCAGTCACCTCGAGGATCCCCTGTCTCCTCCCCACAGAACTCGCCTGGTAAGAGACAGAGAGACAAGCCAATACCTTTTTATTTCATAAATATGATTGGGTTCAAGCCCTGTGTTGGATTCCACCCTGCTGAAGTAGCAAAACAGAAAATCAGACCACAAGAGCTCCCATCCAGAAGCCCAGTTCTTGCACTTCACTGAGTCACACACACACTATGTGCTGTGTAGTAGGGGTAGAGTTGAAGAGAGTTGTCATCAGTGACTGGACACGCACAATTACTGTAATAAACCTAAATTTGGTTGCTGATATATCCGATACAATATAAATGAACAAAAGATATCTGTTTCTCCTTCACTGTCTCACAAAATCATGTGAACCCTGCTCTTTAATTATATTTTGTAAAATTGACTAGGACAAGTTTAGTTACAAGAAAACTATACACAAAAAAACAAGTAAAGATAAAATTCAGACTTAGCTTGTCCTGGTCTGAAGACAAGACTCAGCCCTGTTTCCTGGCTGTCATCGACCCTTTGCTAAGCCCTGCTCCCCTTAGTTAGTGTCCCCTAAGCTTTCCGTTCTCTCACGGCACATACTGTATGCAATTTACAATGATAACGGTGGCTGAAATTCTTAGTAATTTCTGAAACAATGGGTACTTGATTTCAGACAGAAGTCGACAAAAGCAGGCTTCTCATTTCTAGCCAGCGAGCGTTGATTTCTGTCAGAATCTGTCAGCTGTAGCTAGCCTGCTAATAAAGCTTTGACCATGAGTTGGCTGAAAATGCAGTCTTCGGCTGAGCTTTTAATGTTTCCAGCTGGCAACGAGAGTCTTGTAAAAGAGGCACGTGATGGCTTGTGTGTCTTGTGTATATTGTGTATTTGTTTTTGGAAAGGCTAAAAAAAAAGACTCCACCCTCCAAACTATTTCAGTGCTGTGCTCTTACTATCAGCCCCATGCACACCACTTCAACATGTGGAGAAATCCAAAGCTTGACAGGCCTGCTGTGCTTTGTTACTGTTGCTATGCTGTGATTGGACAATTGCTGTTGGGAAGAGGGGTTTAGCAAATGGTCAATTCCTTCAGATGGCTTAACCTTAACTGGTTTATTGTTTAACTGATTTATTATTCTCAGCAGAAAACATCAGTCAACAAAGTACCCTTAATGCTCCAGAAAGCTTAATTTCGTCACTACTACCCATAGATGGATGTCTTTATTTGTCAAAAGGCATTCTGGGGGCCGCCACAGTAGCTCACCTGGCCTTAATCAGGTTTGGTTCCAGCCCAGGCCCTTTGCTGCATGTCATCCCCTCTCTCTCTCCCGCCTTTCCCGTTTCTCTCTTCAGCTGTCACTATCCAATAAAAACCTGGAAAAAAAAGATATTCTGGGAAAGGCAGTTAAATCTGTATCTGATTTAACTAGAAAGAGACAAGGAAGGGAAAGTACAAACAAATAAACGAATAAATTGTAACACTTGATCACAAACTAGCCCCTGGAATGCACAGACCTTTGCAGATTGCTAACATACTTCAGTAAAGGAGTGCAACTCTTCTTCACTTTTTCTCTCTGCTTGTAGGAACTCAGAGAGCTAATGCCAGAGCCCCAGCACCCTACAAGAGAGACTTTGAGGCCAAACTTCGCAACTTCTACAGGAAACTGGAAACTAAAGGCTACGGCCAAGGACCAGGGAAGCTAAAGTAGGTGGAATGTGTTTGTCTGAAGAGCGCAACCTTTCTTTTCTGTTTCTTTGTATTTACACGTGTGTTTGTGTTCATCTTTCCACCCACTCGCTTGTGTGTGTGTGTGTGTCTCAGGTTGATCATCCGTCGTGACCACCTGCTGGAAGATGCCTTCAACCAGATCATGTGCTATTCCCGTAAAGACCTGCAGCGCAGCAAGCTCTACGTCAGCTTTGTTGGGGAGGAGGGGTGAGTGTGTAGGAGGGGGAGGAGAAGATCAAGCATGACATCCACAACACGTGTGTGCATATTATGTCTATGGCTCATTTCCTGGACAGTCTGGCTAATTTATGATTTCTTGATATTTAACCTTTTTTCTTTCCATCAAAACTATAATTCACACAACAATAGAATCATCTTCTTTGATGAAGGTTAGGTTTACGCAAACCAGTAAAATCATTCGATCATTGAACATAATTCAGCTTTTCATATATATATATATATATATATATATATATATAACATATTTTTAGACAAAACGGAATTATAATAAAACTGTAGACTCAAAATGATCAGCTTCTGGTCTGTATAGAACTGCAGCTGTTATGACCAAATCTTCAAATCAATCTATCAATAATTAGAACACTATATTAAAATGATAATATAAACTTGAAAATGAAAATGTATTTCCACAATAGCATTATAATTTTCCAGATAAGTATGTGTTATTTGAGTACAAATTAATCCAATTTGCATTTTTATTTTCACATACTCATATGGGCGTTCTATGACCATATTAAAATGAAAATGGAAAAGCTGTTTGACATCTTATTTTCAAAGTCGTACCCTGCTGTACAGTGGACAATATTCAAATGTTAATTCAAATTTGAAAATTAAAATGCAATATAAACAATGTAACCTGATTTTCCATTTATGCAAGCAATATTTAAATTAATTAAAATTAAAAAGCAATTTTCTAACAATTCATACAACATAGCCCCTATAGGCTTCCATAACTACCATTACTGATATGTCCTTAGACAATTCAAGAGCGTCAGGAGGAAAAAAGTGAATGTTACTTATCTATATTGATGCATGTATTTATGTCGTTCGATGAAAATGGTCATTTTGGCCTCCCATAATAATGGTAGTTTATAAAACAATGAACACTGTGGTAATTTCTGCATTATTAATCCACTAAACCTACTGAACATCACATTTCACTTAATCTAAAAAGATTAAAAAAGATAAAATCTAAAGTGGGTAATACTGTATTTGCAACTTGATTCATGTTGTAATGTAATTTTGTATCATCAACAAATGATTACAAAATAGAAGAACTATTGTCCACAGTCAACCAAAATAAATAGTGTCACATAATTGTTGATTAACGGGAAAGATACTGTATAAGGTGTTTATTGGAGAGAGAAAGAAAGAAAGAACAGGACAAAGAATGTTTTAGAAGGTAAGAAGAAGTGATTGACATGAGTATGTAGTAAGGATAAATCTGTGTGTGTGTGTGTTGCAGGTTGGACTACAGTGGGCCTTCCAGAGAGTTCTTCTTCTTGGTTTCCAGGGAGCTGTTCAACCCTTATTATGGTCTGTTTGAGTACTCTGCCAACGACACCTACACCGTCCAGATCAGCCCAATGTCCGCCTTCGTAGACAATCACCACGAATGGTGAGATTTAATGTATACACACACACACACACACACACACACACACACATAGGAGACAATGGTGAGGATCAGATATGATCTTTAGTATCCTGATTACCTTGATGTGTGTTCATGTATGTGTGTGTGTTTCAGGTTTCGGTTCAGTGGTCGTATCCTGGGTTTGGCTCTGATCCATCAGTACTTGCTGGATGCCTTCTTTACCAGACCCTTCTATAAAGGCCTGCTGCGCATGTACGTACTCTATGTGTAAACAATGCACAGATGCATGGACATGTATGCACACACACGTCTTTTTTTAAACTCATTGTAGCTGTATATACAGTTGGATATGAGAGTGTTCTTGCACACACTTGCTTCTTCTCCTTAGCCACTGTGTGTTTAATGTGAGCTAGAATACTACAGGTCACACATGCATACATAAACCTACACACACACACACACACACACACACATACTCACTCTCATTTCCCATCATGCAGTCCCTGTGACCTGAGTGACCTGGAGTATCTGGACGAGGAGTTTCACCAGTCTCTTCAGTGGATGAAGGACAACGACATAGAAGACATGCTGGACCTCACCTTCACCGTCAATGAAGAAGTCTTTGGACAGGTTAGACTGTGTGTGTGTGTGTGTGTGTATTTCCAAAATATGTTTAATATGGCAAGACAGAGAGAAAGAGGAAGGACTGTAAAAAAAAAGTCTGTTTTGCTTCCTCTTGAGGGAAAAAAAAGTGATGGAAAAGATCAGCAAAAGATCAATTTAGTTTGTTTGTGTGTGCGTGTGTGTGTTCCCATAGATAACAGAAAGGGAGCTGAAGCCCGGAGGAGCCAACATCCCTGTCTCTGAGAAGAACAAGAAGGAATACATTGAGCGGATGGTGAAGTGGAGGATAGAGAGAGGAGTGGTGCAGCAGACTGAAAGCCTGGTCAGAGGTTTCTATGAGGTATGGCTTAGTGTGACAGAACTCTATAGATATATATATACTGTATATATCTATATATATCTATATATATATATATATATATATATATATAACTTGTTCATCTTCAATTATTAAGTTCCTGATACTTTGACATATTTATGCTTTTTCCAAACTATTGAATTTCTCTCTCAAAATGTACTGTAGAAAATGTGACACTCAGTGGTGGTATGATATTGTGTGTGTGTGTGTGTGTGTGTGTGTGTGTTTTCCAGGTGGTGGATGCCAGGCTGGTGTCTGTGTTTGATGCCAGGGAGCTGGAGCTGGTGATCGCCGGCACAGCTGAGATTGATTTATCAGACTGGAGGAACAACACAGAGTACAGAGGAGGTATGGAAGAAAAGAAGGATGCATGGACTGTTTATCAGACTACATTTATTTTAAACCTTATTTTGTTTACTGTATGTTTCTACAATAGTAAGGAGGTCAAGGGAAAATATTTCCTCATGCAAATGCTATACTATTTTCTTCTTCTTCGTTATTATTCAATCAATCTTATTTTACGCACGCCCATTCCTCGGCCCTCATGGCACCAGGGAGCTCTATCGGGCCAGAGTGGTGCAGTGCAATGTGGGGAGAAAGGGCTGGACCACCGTATAGGAGCCTCTCTCAAGCCAATATGGCTGGCCTGTTCCTGTGTCAGAGCATGGATGTATAAATAGAACTGGATACAGCATCGGAGGCGGGGCCCCGTTCATTCCTATGAAAGCTGCTCAGTGGCGCATGAAGCCAAAAAACTTCGACTTCCCGGGTATAAAATTACCCAGATCTTCCACATAGCTTCTGCATTGTACGGCCCATAGAGCAAGCGCACTAGCTTTTCCTTTAACCCCGCCTCCAGACCGCTAGGTCTCATGGGTCTGGGAGCAAGCGCACTAGCGCTTCCTTTAACCCCACCTCCCAATCGCTCCGTCTCAGGCTCACTCACATGAATGGCAGTGACTCGCAGTGATTCAGCCATTTATGCATTTTACAACTTTTAGGACATAATGATTTAAATAAGGGCTATTCAAGTGTTCGTACTGGCTAGTTGTTGTACCTCAAAAAAAAATTATCCGCTGATTTACAGACATCTCTTTCACAATGTAAGTCTATGGGAAAAAGCCTCTTGGGGCCAGTGTGCATCACGTGACGGACCCGGAAGTTGTAATTACATGGTTTGGCCACAATGCTGCCAGAAAGCACACCCACTGTGAGTAGGTCGATGCCCCCTCTTCTGAGTAATGCAACTGCCTCTGGAGAGAATTCCTTCAGGCATGCTTGATATTTATGGTGCAGTCTCAGATTTAGATAACTGTGAACAATGGCATATCAGCATATCAGTGGCCACATGAAATCTGCTGTGGCCACTTCCTCAGTGTTGCTGAAAGTGTTCTAAATATATTTTTTAGCCATGCTAACAGTGTGGCTCTACATGTAGGGGTGGCAATGTCGGACTGTTGGCTGGTCCAACACTTTAGTTCAGACTGAAATATCTCAACAACCATTCCCATGACATTTTGTACAGACATTCAGACTGGTTTCCAGAGGATGAAGCTACTGTCCCAGTTTTCCTTTCTGATTGTGTTGCCCCTAGCATATATATCCTTGTTTGGAGTTTGGGATTACTTGTCTTGTCGTCAACATATTCTGTTTTTCCAGGTTCTTGTCTCCATTGTGTTCTTTGATGCCAGATCTCAAACAGCTCTGAGTTCAGTTTAAATAGAAATGTTTCTGGCTGAAGGCTCGACTGATCTTGATTCCCTCTGGGTCTAGCTCTTGTATTTCACCATCATCATGATCCTATTGCCATAGTTACATGACGTGACGTGTTATGTTTAGGTTACCATGACAACCATATTGTGATTCGGTGGTTCTGGGCAGCAGTGGAGAGGTTCAACAATGAACAGAGACTACGGCTCCTGCAGGTAGGCGTGGGTGTGTGATAGAGAGACAGAAAAAGCATTATTTATTAAACTTTTGAGGTCAAGTGGAACAGTGATATTTGCCACCTCTGTCTTCTTATTGTCTTTTTCCTTCTCTCTCCTCTGTCCCTCCTGTCTTCCTCTTCTTCTGTCCCTCCTTCTCCTCTGCCTCTTCAGTTTGTGACCGGGACATCCAGTATTCCCTATGAGGGCTTTGCTTCTCTGCGAGGCAGCAACGGACCACGCAGGTTCTGTGTGGAGAAGTGGGGGAAGGTCACCTCACTGCCCAGGTAAGTTAGCAGCAGATCCTTTAAGTCCTGTAAGTTGCGAGGTGGGTCCTCCATGGATCGGACTTGTTTGTCCAGCACATCCCACAGATGCTCAATTGGATTGAGATCTGGGGAATTTGGAGGCCAAGTCAACACCTTGAACTTGTTGTCATGTTCCTCAAACCATTCCTGAACCATTTTTGCAGTGTGGCAGGGCGCATTATCCTGCTGAAAGAGGCCACTGCCATTAGGGTATACCGTTTCCATGAAGGGGTGTACTTGGTCTGCTACAATGTTTAGGTAGGTGGTACGTGTCAAAGTAACATCCACATGAATGGCAGGACCAAAGGTTTCCCAGCAGAACATTGCCCAAAGCATCACACTGCCTCCGCCGGCTTGCCTTCTTCCCATAGTGCATCCTGGTGCCATGTCTTCCCCAGGTAAGTGACGCACACGCACCCAGCCATCCACATGATGTAAAAGAAAACGTGATTCATCAGACCACGCCACCTTCTTCCATTGCTCCGTGGTCCAGTTCTGATGCTCATGTGCCCATTGTAGGCGCTTTCGGCAGTGGACAGGGGTCAACATGGGCACCCTGACCGGTCTGCGGCTACGCAGCCCCATACGCAACAAACTGCGAATGGAATGGAGTACAGAATGGAGCAACCATCAGCCACCTCCTCTACATGGATGACATCAAGCCAGCGAGACATCGACTCACTGATCCACACCACCACCACCACCAGCAATTCGGACTAGATAAGTGTGGTCAGATGGTATCCAAGAGAGGGAAGGTAGTCAGAACTGAAGGGATTAGACTACCAGAAGGCGACATAGCAGATGTTGAGGACAGCTACAAGTACCTTAGGAGCCCGCAAGCAAATGGGAACCATGAAGAGGCCACAAGAAAATCAGCCACAGCCAAATACCTCCACAGAGTAAGGCAAGTCCTGACAAGTCAGCTGAATGGGAAGAACAAGGTCCGAGCTATGAACACCTACGCCCTGCCCGTCATCAGATACCCCGCTGGCATAATAAGCTGGCCAAAAGAGGAGATAGAAGCCACCGATATAAAGATCTCCTCACAATGCATGGAGGATTTGCATCCAGCACCCTGAGACTGTACACTAAGCGGAAGGAAGGAGGCCGAGGACTAGTGAGCGTCAGAGCCACTATTCAGGATGAAACAACAAAGATCCATGAGTACATCAGGAAGATGGCCCCAAGTGATGAGTTGCTTAGTGAGTACCTCAGGTAGCAGAAGCCCACTGAGGAAGAAGAGCAGGTGGAACCATCATGGGAGGACAAACCCCTGCACGGTATGTACGGTATGTGTCTACCACACCAGGCAGGACTCCAGGTGCAGACTGTGCAAAGATGCCCCTGAGACAATCCAGCACATAACAGCGGGGTGTAAGATGCTAGCAGGCAGGGCATACATGGAACGCCATAACCAAGTGGCTGGCATAGTGTACAGGAACATCTGTGCTGAGTATGGGCTGGAAGTCCCAAGGTCAAAATGGGACACACCTCCGAAGGTGGTTGAGAATGACAAAGCTAAGATCCTGTGGGACTTCCAGATACAGACTGACAAACTAGTGATGGCGAACCAACCGGACATAGTAGTGTTGGACAAACAGCAGAAGAAGGCAGTAGTTATAGATGTAGCAATCCCAAGCGACAGCAACATCAGGAAGAAGGAACATGAGAAGCTCGAGAAATACCAAGGGCTGAAAGAAGAACTAGAAAAGATGTGGAAAGTGAAGGCAACAGTGGTCACTGGTAACACTCGGGGCTGTGACCCCCAGACTGGGAGAGCGAGTCCAGCAGATTCCAGAAGAGTGCAGTCCAAGGAACAGCTAAGATACTGCACAGGACCCTCAAGATCCCAGGCATCTGGTGGAGGACCCGAGCTTGAAGGAGGAATAGACTGCCTGCAGGGGCGAGTGGGGATTTTTTTTAGTTTACTGAAATAAATAAATGAATAACTGAAAAAAAATAACAGATACAAAGCACCACCAAGGTGCTGCTGCAGCAGGATGGAGGGAGAGCGAGAGAGCTGAATAAAAGGGCCTGCTTATATTGACTCAGCCCACTAATCAGCACAGGTGCCTGCCAATCAGATGATCAACCCAAAAACACCAGTCAACAGGAAACGCCAAAATAAAACAGGATATAACACTATATATACACACACATACACACGCTTGTGCACTAAAAGTATAAAAAGTATAAAAGGCACACGTGCTTTATAAAAAAATAATGTCCATGTCACCTCCCAGCCTCCGTGTGTGTGTGTATACATATATACGTGTGTGTGTGTATAATACATAAACGTATACACCTGTATTTACACCTTTACCTGAGGAAGGAACCATCTGTCATTAAAACGTTGTCAGTCATGTCCACATAAAATATAAGTAGTCTGTTGTTTTTTTCTGTGTGCGTAATTAGTTCTTTATTTATATATATTTTATTTATATTCTATTTATATTATCTCACTGTCTTTCTCAGGCTACATGAAAGACCATGCCTAATTTAATGTTCAACACCATCACACAGACACCATTAGCAGTGTGGCTTGGATATTTATTATGAGAAACGCAACATTTCAATACATTACATGCTGTATAGTGTAAAGCTTGTGTATGTGCAATTAACAAACAACAAATAGACACATTTACTGTTTACTGCCATGTCTGTAACTCTTTCCCAAAATCTACTCAAGTCAGAGTAAAAAGTATGCTGCATTAAAACTACTCCAACAAGTACAATTTACAAAAAAAAAAAAAAAGAAGACTTTTGCATATGTAACTAGTACACACTTTTTGTTGTGTTGATTTTGTTTTTCAATTGTCAGTCTCTGGGGGACTGACAGAACAGATACGCTACTATTTTAATCAATCCAGCTGTCTACACAGGCCGCATAACAGCTCACGCTATACATGTATTTTTATGCTTAAAGTTTTCTTCTGTTTTATGCATGTCACTACACTCAATACGGTGCCTGAACGCATCCTGTGTAGACGCCGATGGAGCACCAAAGCGGCTGCTCCTGCTCTGCTAACCTCCTGTGTAGACACGGTGTTAAGTGAAAAGAAAATGTAACCGGTGTCTTATATCACTTGTGGTCTCTCTCTAGAGCTCATACCTGTTTCAACCGGCTGGATCTGCCACCGTACCCGTCCTTCTCAATGCTGTATGAGAAGATGCTGACTGCGGTGGAGGAGACCAGCACCTTTGGGCTGGAATGAGACCGTCCGAGCTACCCCTCAAGGACTGCTGGTAGTAGTGAAGAGAGGTAGCCATGACGGAGGCTGGACAAGGGTTCAAAAAGCTCCAAAAGTCCAATTTATGGTTTGTGTTTAATTTATAATGGGCTATATTTTATAACAGGGACTGATAGGACCTTTGAACCATGAAGTTGCACTCTTCTACACTTTTGAAATGTCCCATGTACAGAGGTAAACGCTTATTTCACACCTACTTAGTAACACATGCTTTCACCTGTGTGATGTGATGAATGAAGACCCACACTGCCTTTGGGACCAGAATCATAACTGCCAATCAGATGGGGTTTTTTTTTTTTCACTTTCTCTTTGATACCAGGAGGTTTAAGATGTACACATCAAAGAAGAAGCAACCACTGCCTTCACTGCAAAAGCTGAGTGGACTCAACCTCTTTTATTCTGGTTTGGATGGGCCAGGAAGGATTTTAAGGCCTGTCCAGAACTGTGAGCTTCAGTGACACCCTCATAGTAGTACAGTGTCTCCTTGTGGCCTGTTGTAGTAACTGCACTCGTGTGTTTCTCAAAGCCTTTTCGAGGACCGCCTGAAGTAACTTTTGGTAAAGTTTGTGGGATTTTCCAGTGAACTTCTACAGCTGATTTTGGCGTCCAGACAGAAGCTTTGGTATTGTTATTACAGTATTTTCATCTACCAGAAAAAGTGATTTTTCTAATGATGTGGCAGTGACATGTTGTGATTTGAATGTAAGTAACTTTATGATGTAGATTATGTGGGGAGTGATTTTGTACCAGATCTGGATCAATTAGCAAGAAATACTGTACTTACATGAGTTAATAATGTGTTGATGAGTAAAATAAGTTACAGTATGTAACCATATCCATTTACTTTGATTGTATTTGATTGATTTGAAACTAGCTTTGATCCAGGTCTATTTTCTAAAGTTTATAATCTACAGTCAAGATGTGTAGATTGAAAGAAAATTGTATATCCAAATAGACAAAGTAAATTAAATGTCCTCACACCAGTGGCAGATCTAGAATATTTTACATGGGGTGGCAAGGGGGTGGCAAGAGGTTTAGGCAGGGTGGCATGGGAGGGCAAAGGGTAGGGGTCCCCACATTAAAATTCATGCTACTTCTGCAGGTAAAAATCTAAGGGATATGCACTTTCCCCCCAGTTAATGATATTAAGAGTACCCAATCTCATCACGGCTAAAATATTTCCAGTCTGACTGTCAGGAATCTAGCCTAGTCTGTATGCAAACTCGTGCAAACCTTTACCACTCTAAGAATGAACTTTCAGACTCAACATTCCCTAAATGTTAGAGCTTCAAACCTAACACCATTAGCTTAACACTGTAATGGCACACCTGCAGGTCTTTGATATGAACTATAATTTGAGACTGTGTCCGAAATCAAAATTTACTATATAGCGCAGTGTGTTTTCTGTCTGCAAGTTTATTTTAGTTTCTGAATGTGGAAGAAAGAAAGAGAAAAGAAAAAAGTAGCCATAGCATGTACACTACTCTCTGCAAACAGTCCCACAATAAAATGCGTCATATTTTATAGATGCTAAAATTAAAGTTGTGCGACTCTGTGAATGATCACGCAAAGGGACGATGATTAATAAGTGTTTGAAATCTCAATTTACTGCTCACTAAACTACTGAGTGTATATTATATAGGGAGTCAATGATGGTTGGGCATTTCAGACACAAATTTGTTTTTTGAGTGACCTCAGTTCATCTTAAGACATGATTTGAAACAATCATTTACTAAGAGTCTATAGCCATGCTAGCAGCTCTTTGAGGCTGTACTTAGGCACAGAGGTGCTTTGAGCTAAATGCTAACGTCAGCATGGTAACATGCTGATGTTTAGCAGGTATACTATTTTCCGTGTTCGCAATCTTAGTTTAGCGTCTTAGCATGCTAACATTTGCTCATTAGCATTAAACACAAAGTACAGCTGAGGCATTATTTTTGCAGGTATTTGGTCGTAAACCAAAATATTGGACAAATTGGAAGTTTGACCTGATGATGGCACTAGATGAAAAGTCAGAGGATCACCAAAGTTATTACAATTCATCCTGAATGTCTGAACCAAATTTCATGGCAATCCAGCCAATAGTGGTTTAGATATTTTAGTCTGGACCAAAGTGGTTAATCCACAAATATTGACATCTCTAGAGCCACGTCAGTAGGATGGCTAAAAATTAAGGGATGAATGCATCAGGTCAGTCACAGCAAGCAATGTAAATTTTTAGCTAACGCTACAATGATAGACATGTTCTGTTTATGATCAATTATGGATTTTCTCCGTATTTCTTGCCTGTTTCAGTGCTTTGGTGACTGAAGATTACATTATTTTACTGTTGCAGTTTTAGGAGCCGAAAGGCTGGGGGAACAAACTCCATAGTAGGGGTGGTAGCGCCCCATGCCTCCCTCTAGATCCGCCCCTGTCACGCACACCCAAATCAGAACCATGTAATGTACTCATAGAAGAGGACCCTGAGACATTCAATAATATATCAACTGACATAAAAATGTCTCAGCATATTCGCTGTTGCTCATTAGAATAATACATTTTCTTTTTATTGTTACTGGCTTGTTATTCACCTTACACACTATGACTAGAAGCTCCAAATGATAGAGAGTTTTCTCTTTTCTTTGCTCTTTCTACACTTGTTATGTTGACCACATCAGTTGTATGGCTGAATTTGATTACACATGCTGTATGTAAACTCTGTAAAATCTCTTTTTCTCACCTGAAGAGTTGAACTCTGACACTGTTTAATAGTTCCTCTAGATTTGCACTCTGTCATCATTTCAATATTGAATGATATCAACTCAATGTTAATGTTTATGTTAATTTAATCAGGTTGTTTAGTGGAATTCACATGCAGAATTCAAAGCAGGCACACAGTATACAGTAAAAACCATAATAGCAAAGCATGAACATTTTGTATAAAATCCATTTTGAAGGAGCTTGCAGTGAATCTTTTCTCTTTTGTACACTTGTTACCGTCCTTCTCACTCACATTTCCCCCTGCACTATGAATGTAAGCACGCCTTGAACTGCCACATTGAAATACAGCTGTCCAGTGCAGGCCTACAACACCTAAAAGTCAACCGCTGAGCTAACACAATCCCTTCTGAACGCCTCATTTTATACACACGGCAAAATTCAGACCATATGGAAGCCCATTTCCACCAAGAAAAATGTAAAAGAATGCATGACAAGTTAGGCCTGATAAAAATAAAAATGCTCACGGTAAGTCAAAATTTGACATACATACTTAAACCATAATTACTATCTCTTAATTTTTATATAGTATTTCATAATTCTGACATAGTCAAAATTAAGACTTGGTCAAAATTTAGTATCATACTTTTGACTTAGTAAGTCTAAATTACTATTTCATGATTACTATCTCTTAAGTTTGACACAGTGTCTCATAATTTTGATTTACTGTCTCATACTTAGTAACATCTTAATATAAGACTGTCTTATCATGAGTATTTTTAGTTTCATCTTGCATAACTCATTTACTTTTTTCTTTTCCTGATGGAAATGGGTTTCCAGACCAAAGTTACTACAGATTGCTACTGACTCCTTTTATATGTGTGTTAATGGGACAAAAAGCAACTTTAAAACCTAAACAGCGCATTTTATGCAAAGTGAGGGAGGGCACATTTCAAACTGATCGTGTTGTTTTCAATTTCTTAAACAGATTTTGAAAAAGTCCTGAACCTACTGGTTCCCTTGTTTACACAGAATGTACTCTAATCCAGAATACGAACTAACATTATTGCTGTATGAAGTTTAACACTTGGGTAGGAACTTGGGTAGATTTTCATGTGCAAATTCAGTTTAATTCAAATGAGATCAAATAATTCCATTCTCATAATGAAAATGATTATATTATTTCCCTCACTGAATGCACTGCACTCTGTCTGTCTAACCAGAATGTACCAAAGTTATGAGCCTAAACTGGCTGCCTCACATCTAACAACAACTCACATCTACTCTTTCTGTACAGTCCACCTCACTTTTAAATATGAATGTGTGTCAGCACTCCTCTCCTAAAATAAAATGTCATCTCTCTATGCAAGCTTTTTCTTGTCACTTTGACTGTAATTGAACAAACAGAGCAGGATAATAAATGGAAATAAATATTTGTGTCCTGTCTTTCTCTATTAGAACAAAAACCAGAAAATTCTCATATGTTATATTTCAAGTTTAATGGTTATTTTGTTGCTGTTCTAGTGTGACATGATATGTATTGTACAACAGACTGTGTGACATAGGATAATTGTCTTGAATCAAAGCTTATTGTTGACTTAAAAAAAACAAGGTAAGCAAGGTAAACTTAAGTGTCAATAGATAAAAATAATGCAGATATAAATACAGAAATAAATAAAAGAAATAAATGCATTAATAAATAAGTAAACGTTGGTAATTATACAGGACATAAATAAATGTCTTAAATTTATTTCTGTATTTTTGTAACCCTAAATTTATTTAATTTTTGTGTCTGTAGGTAGGAGGTCATAACCTCAGTCTAAAGCAGGACTGGTGAACTATCAAGCCAGGCAGAAGCAAACGATTCCTAGCAAATCTTCCCTGTACAAGATATATGCTGAGTGAGTGGGAGGTTACTAGCTACGTATACTGTAGTTGCTTCAGTGTGCAGCACCGGGGACCGTAAATGTACTAAGTTCAAGATAGACTGTTCAGGGTGTACCCCCTGCAACTCCTGGCCTTGCCCACAAAAAGCTGCTGTAAATGGCACAAGCAGGATGCAGGAAGCAGGATGGAATATACTGTGGCTCCCATTTTAACTTTGTACAAGCTTAAATCTTGGTGCATACAAAACTTCTAAAACAGACTAATGAGTCACACTCAAAAAAAAAGTGCATAGACTATATGTTGGTCTACTGTAGGAAGTTAGTTTTATTTTATTTTATTTTGCTTGGAAAAATACACCTGAGCAAAGATGCCTGCTTTTAAGTTTTTATTGTGCTTTTAACTGGGTCACAAAAAGTAGCTCATAGTCAAGGTGGAGTCTTATTTGTTGCAGCCATCCCAGTTGCAGCAGTTGACCTTCAGACCCTGAGTGAATGCCAGCTTCAGACACTCAGCCATCTTGAAGCAGGACTTGTGGAAAGTGTTCTCTATGGAGAAAATGTAAAAAAAAAAAAAAGAAAAAGCATTTTATTCTTTCTTTTGCTTTTTGTCTGTTTGTTTGTATTTGTAGGGCTCTTCAGCTTTTACATCCTCCTAGATGTCATAGGGTTTCATCCAACAGTATTTCTGAAAAGCTGAAACATTTGGCTTTTCTATTTGTATTGAAAGTTTAAATGGTTTCCCTTGCTAGTAAAATGTGTCTTGTTTTTAAAAAAAATCAATATTACAAATGGTTATTTTATAAGCATTCAGCAACTACAGCTCATGTGATAGTTCACCTATGCCTCAGGGGAAGAGCAGTTTGTATAGCTTGTTTCAACTTTTCAGTCAAGCAAACCCTCCAGTGCAAAGGTGGAGAGTTCTCAGAAAACTCTAACAATCTAATCCAATAAAATCGACAAAAATATTCATGCATAACTGTGTGTGTAATTCAACCAAACTGTCATTTTATAATTAATCCAGGTCCAGCATGACTGAATTTGGATTGGTCATTTCTACGTTTTTGTTTCATCACTGTAGAATGCATTACTGTCATATATCAATAACAATAAACTTTATTTGTATAGAACTCTTCTTAACAAAGTTACAAAGTGATTTACAGGGAAAAGAATAAAAGCATGAAAAAAAGCAAAGTATTTGACATCTGTACATTTCATATTATCTTTAAATTATATTTTATATTTCATAATGTTGGTTGTTTACTGTAGCAGGTTTAAGCCAAAATGTTGTAAAACTGATTTAAAATGAATTAAATTGTTATGCCAGTGAAAATGCTTTCTTTTGTTTTTTCTTTTGACATGACTGCTTCATGATTGACAGCAACCTACCTGAGGAGAATGATAGGCCCACAGTACTCACCATAAGGGGCGGGGTAGGTAACTTTGGCGCAGGTGTCCATCTCTGGAGGACAGGTCTCCACAGTCTCCACACAGTCTCCACTGTCAGGAGCCTCACGGACACAGTTGTAACACTGCAGAGCCTCACCTACAATTCAGACAAACAGGTTGTAGACTGCTGACAGATAATATTGCTTTGCCAAAAAGCATTCATATTCAGCATCAGATGCTCAAGCTGATACTTTGCTTCATTGAATACACAAGACTACATGATTGATTTTGGTGTCTAAAGTTTCATCAATGCACAGCTAAGATGATCATCAGCAAAATTCCTTCAATAAGTCAGTATTTACCGTAGGTGACGGCCACCAGGAGCAGGAGAACAAAAGCAAAGACCTTCATTTTCTAGTCTGCTGACGTCTGCAGGGGAAATAAATAAAATCACAAACTACAACTGACAGGATATGGAAGGTTAGGCTCTTCATTTAGCTATTTATGGTATTTCTTTAAATTGTTATTTTACATGTAAAGTCATAGTCAAGAGTGTGAGCGACACTTACCTTCTAAACCTGTGCAAGTTGCTGTGCATCTCTCCTACGCCTCCTCTCTGCTTTTATACCACTTCATCAGCCTGGCATATCACTGATAAACAGTCCCTGCTGTGGGAAAGGGACCATATTTCTGGAAATATTTCAAGCAGAATTTGTTTCTTCCCAAATGGAGCTTTGTGGAGGAAAATTCAAATGAAGCAAAAAGAAAAGTCCATAGAAGTCTCAAACTGACAATTTCCGATAACTTCTGTTGTTAGTATTACAATGTTTAATATAACTGTCCTTTGTCAAGAATATAAACAAGATAATCAGAGTTGGAAATATCTCCAAATTCACAGTTTTGCCTACATTTGGCATGAATGCTATGTACGATGAAGTATCCAGATAATGTTCTGTTTTTTTTAGTTGGTGGTTTGAGGTCATATAGGGAAAAGATTTGAATGTTGCATTTACAGATAATAAACTATCCAACTTGTTGAAGAAAATTGTGTCAAGGGACATAAAGACTAGACTTACTCACATTAAGATAATAAACCAGTTCTACTGGACTGGCAAACGTTAATTTAGGCTGATACATAAACTTAACATTTATGCTAAAGTTTCCATATCAGCTGTTCTGATATGCTTCTTACACTTAACATTTTTTTGATTTGATATTTTAATTGATACAAATGTCTTTTATGTCAACATGTTGTGTTCATTATTATGAGGATATTTTATTTTTATTTTATATTTTCTCTGTTATCTGTTTATTGATTTCTTTGGTTTCTTTGTTTCTGTGTCTGTCACCCACTTCCTGCCTCTTTCTGTTATACATTTGTATAGCGTGTGCAAAATGTAAAAAGAAAAAAGTCTAATTTAATTTAGTCCTGTGTTTCTGTTCTGGGTTGTGTATGTCTGAGTGGAGGCAGAATGGCGCAGAAAAGAATTAAAGTGGTACATAATCAAGCTATAAACTGAACCTGACTCATGACAGCTGGTGTTCACAGAGCTGTGAACCTGAGAGTTAAATGCTGAACTGAAGGTGAATTGTAAAAAATAGGGGTCTTGTGAGACTTAAAATGCTGTAAGAATCAACTTGACTCAAGGCTTAGAAATAAAAACTTTGTTTTTGACACAGTAAAACCAGAGATTTTACATACTCAAAAACTGCCAAACTGACATGGAGGATGTAAAATGAAGAATGTCTAATGATGATCTAATGCTGACTGCTGTTACACAAGGTGGTGAACAGGTAATAGATAAACCTGGTATAAACATTAACTTCACAATTCCCCGTCAGTTCCTCCAGTTGGCACTGACATCGTGTAGATCAACTTGACATTTAGATTAGATATTAGATAAATGAGTGTGTCAGGAGTCTCTTTTCCCATGTTGAGAAAGCGGCTGAGGTCAGCAGATAAATGAATGAAGTAATGAGTATTCTGGCCTTGTTGTAGTTACACATTTCCTCCTGGCCCACAGATTGCTTATTTATGTGCTGGTTTCTGTATTGATAGGACTGTTTGGCCTTTATATTTAGTACTGTTCTGTACTTCTGATTCTGATATTAAGGGGATTTTAATGGACTTCCTGCATGGATTAAGGGGCAAAAACCTCTTGAATTTGGTTTAAAAGAATTGCCCTTAAAACCCCTCAACTTGTGGAAAAAACATCATATATCTTAATATATTCATCAATTGTCCCCCTAAAATGCCTTTAACAATACCTTAATTTCATCATTATTAATGTGTAAATGTGTGGAATTTTGATATAAAAGCATGGAGGGATTGGGTTGATGTCCACACCGGCTCACTAGTCTTTGCCCCTTCCTCTCACAGGTGAGAAGATATCTGACATTGACATTGGCAGGTACCGGAGACATGCCGTGTGCCAGCCTACTTCAAAACTTCCACCATGATCCCTGTCCCCAAAAAGCCAAGGACCACAGACCCGTTGCCCTGACCTCTGTGGTAATGAAGTCATTTGAGTGCCTTGTGCTGTCCCACCTAAAAGACATCACTGACCCTCTCCTGGACCCACTGCAGTTCGCCTACAGAGCCAACAGGTCTGTGGACAATGCAGTAAACATGGCCCTCCACTTCATCGTCAGACACCTATACTCCTCAGGAACCTATGCCAGGATCTTGTTTGTGGATTTTAGCTCTGCCTTCAACACCATTATCCTGGCTCTGCTGCAGAACAAGCTCTCTCAGCTGAATGTGCCTGACTCCACCTGCAGACTTCCTGACGGACAGGAAGCAGCATGTGAAGCTGGGGAAGCACGTCTTGCACTCCCGGACCATCAGCATCGGTTCCCCTCAAGGCTGCGTCCTTTCCCCCCTACTCTTCTCCTTGTACACCAACAGCTGCACCTCCAGTCATCAATCTGTCAAGCTCCTGAAGTTCACGGATGACACCACCCTCATTAGGCTCATCTCTGGTGGGGATGAGTCTGCCTTTTTGACCATCTGGTGACCTGGTGCAGTCAGAACAACCTGGAGCTCAATGCTCTAAAGACAGTGGAGTTGGTAGTGGATTTCAGGAAGAACGCAGCCCTACCCGCCCCCATCACCCTGCGTGACTCCCAAGTCAGCACTGTGGAGTCCTTCCGCTTCCTGGGCACCATCATCAGCCAAGGACCTAATGTGGGAGCTGAACATCAGCTCCCTCACCAAGACATTCTAGAAGAGGATGTACTTCCTGCAGCAGCTGAAGAAATTCAACCTGCCAAAGATGGTGCACTTCCACACTGCCATCGAGTCCATCCTCACCTCCTCCATCACCATCTGGTACGCTTCTGCCCCTGCCAAAGAAAAGGGCAGACTGCAGCGTATCACCTTTACAGCCTCGTTGTTTATACTCGCGCTCTTGCAAACTATTCTAACTCAAACTTCCCCCAGAACTTTTGTAGAACAGGTAAGTGCGCAAAATCAAATTACAAGTTGGAAGCTTAGTGGTGGTAATGTTAAAGTCATGTGACCGTGGCATAGTTTGTTTAGCTTTTTACTTCTGGCTATTACAGTTACGCTTCAAAAATCATAAACGTTTTGTTGCTGAACAACACATGTATCATAACCTTGTTTGCTACAGACCTTATTTGCTGCAATAATCCAAAATCCAATGGAAAAATCCCATTGGCTTTTTGTAGAGGGAACCAGGATGATGCTAACTTCCAGGTTGGCCTACAAAAATACGTCATCCCTGCAGCACTCTATTGCAGAATAAAAGGGCTCAACAAGATGACGTAATTGAGTGAGCGTCCATAGATATAAAACTGTTATATCTATGCAAGCGCCAATCAAACCTTGAACAGTGAAAAAACTATGTAGAAAACATGATGGAAATATAACATTTATGTTTGTTTCATGAACTGATGTGAGGAAGGTTGCAGTCTCCTCATCGCTCCACACAGATCTGCCACATGTATTATTAAAAATTGAAAATGCTCATAAAAACAGGTGGATCGAAACCCAGACAGCTCAGCTAGCGTGACACGAGAAAGTAATGTTAACTAAGCTGGCTACAGGTTGATAAAATAATACAGCACAATCACAAATATATAAACGTTAGATCATTGGACACAAATAGTCCTGTTAACTAGTAGCTACATGCACGTCGTGCAGGTTAATAGGGAATGGGAATGACTTGGTGTCATTAACAGCAAGTTGGCTATTTTTGGAGGATATCAACGGTCTACACCGTTGCCACGCATCTAGCTGGGTGGTCTCTACACATTCAAGTCATTTAAACTTTAAACTTCAATTTCAACATGGCTGCCAAACACTGTTGTATAGTGGGCTGTAACATTCAATGGCATGGTATTAGTACTTTTACTTTGTTTTGGTTCAGTCTCACTGCTCTCATGGCATTGAGGAACATCTCACCCTGTCACCCCATCACAATGTGACTCACTGATGTGTTTTTAAAAGGTTTTTGACAACAGTGGAGCTCTATGCCACATAGATATATCAGGCTTTGGATACACACACAATACTTGTTAGTAGGCTCAGTTTATTGTTGCCTTTGGTCTTTTCATGGGATTTGTTAACAATAAGAAAAATATAGAATTGTATCAGTAGTTAACTTGGTCAGATTTACAAGTTTATGAGATGTACAAGTTTACGAGTGGTCAGATGAAGAATAATCTCCATCCTTGCCTTATATATGCTCAGAGATTTTCTTCACATTTAGAATCAGTAGTCATGTTTTATCAATTTGGGATAGCACAGTGTTTCACAAAATGACTGAGAAAATTAAGGTCAAACTTGTAGAATGTTTTTTTTCACAAAACTATCATAATATATGTGTGGGAATTTATCAGATTTTTCATGAACACGGAAGAGTAAATGATGCCTTTAGACAAGTGGTACAGGGAAAAAGCACTTGCCAACCACAGCAGATACCCAGCTTTAGTGCCCAGCAGTAGTGCTCCTGGCAGTGTTTGCAGACGGGAAGATGGTGAGAGGTGACGTCATCGACTCCTGCTGGTTGGTTAGGGTGCTTGTGTGTTGAGGGATGTGGGGAAAACCTCTACATGTGTTTTCACCTCCCAGTGAGTCTCTTCACTGGTGAGTGAAAAAAAGCAGCTGCCACAACTCTTGTGTGTACTGGATGGCTGAAATGGTTGTCAGCACCCTCCTCAATCTTATGAATGGGGGGATGTTGGTGACACTCCAAATCTTAAATCAACAAGCATTGTTACCAAGAAACATAATGTGGCTTCCTCTACTACATAACATAAATATAATCTTTATTTCTTTACACATTTTAGAAGGTTAGTTCCATAAAGTTTAACAGCCTTTTGTATGAGAAACATTTTGTTAGAAGGAGGCCAGGCCACAAATGTAATATCAGGACCAACAGAAAAGTTGCTAACCAACAAGACACAGTCATTTACATATTAACTTTTAATTTAACAGCCCAATTTCGCTCTTGCTGTGACTAACAACAAATCCATTGCAGAGAAACTTGTTTTCTGGTCTATGCTTAGACTAAAGTACTTGTCAGCTAATATATATTAGGCTGAAATGCTACTATATCATACATACCATCCACTTTTAATATGATGGAGACTCCTTCCCAATCCTAACAACCTGGCAAACATATATTTGCCACCCTGTCATGAACATAGTGACTTAAAAGGTGTTATTTTATGGGTATAAAATCGGCCACAAGTAGCTTAAATACAAAGATACTCTGTGGCATCTGAAGCCAGACTGGTCTTCATGGTTCTCACTGTGTCTAGCATATTTAATCATTTCTTAGTATATAAATAAGCCACCAGAGTGGCAATGACAGACTGGTTATTTAATGGGACTCAAAAACCCTTTGTGTCAGTGTCCCACAACTGAAGTGAGAATATAGTCAAACAGTTGCATTAGGTAGAATCTGTCACTCCCACTATTGTGTGTATGTCTATGTAGAGAACAGGGGGCCAGTAGAAGCAGCAGTGAAGACAGGGCCAGTGTAGAGTCCTGGTCCATCAACAGGAACCTTCAAACAAAATAAAACATATCTGAATATAAATGGGCATAGAATTAATCTGAGATTTTATGATTAGCACATCAAACACATTTTTAAAATGTACACCAGAATTTGAAATAAGCAACACAAATTCAGTGTTTAGTAAAGCAATTAGGATTGAAAATTCATTTAAACTATTGCAAGGTACTGTAGTTCTTATGATGTGGGGTGTGTGCATTAGAGAGGGTGCAGGGCAGCCTGTTGTATAGGATTTCAAGTGTGTGTGTAGGTGTGAGTGTGTATGCAAGTGTAGAGGTGCAGTAGGGGCGAGTGGCTAAAAAAAACATTAGATCAAAATGGTTGAGTGTATTAAGAACAATTACATGGATATATTTTCGAATATTTGAAAGGAAGAAAAAAACAAAAAACATAAAATTGGGTACGTGGGGGGATTTGAGAGGTTGAGTTTCCTGGGAGAGGTGGCCAGTGATTTTTCCTTTTCAATTTTAATATTTTCACTTATGGTGAATGAGGCAGAGGTTTCCCTTCCTTGGCCGCCCAGGCCCTTGGGAAGAAGTTGGCTGTTGGAGGTCACACCCCATCACCCATCCTGAACAGCCCCAATACCCAGAGCTCACTCAGGCTCACATGCCCAATTAAAATGCCTCAGACATTTTTTTTGTTTTGTTCGTCCATGTACGCCTAAAATATAAGCTAATATTACTTTTCAAGAACTTTTGTGGGTGCCTTGACAAGAAAATTCCTATCAAGAGGTGCCATTGTTTAATAAAGTTTGGGAACCACTACTCCACAGCAACACTGGTGGCTGTGAGGCTGTACTTTGGCATAGTGGTGTTTTAAAAGAGTACTCCACCAATTTAGCATAGCACTTCAGTAACTTTGTCGGACTCATGACGGACAGGATCCAAATTGATGCAGCATAACCAGAGATATCGTCTTTTTTATTCCACGCATTCTTCCTTGTCAAAACCTGGCGCCAAAATTACCCACAATGCAACTCGACCACCGACAGTTCAGTCAGATATTCGTGTGTCTATGCTAATAGTGGATAAAGCAGCCTGGAGCCTCTTGCCCGAGGCAGATATGAGGAGTGGGGACAGAGGTCTGGTAAACTCACTTCTTTCTACCTCCACACCCCCAGATTGCTTTCATTTTTAAACTATAAGTATAAGACAAGATGATATTCTGAATGACTCTAGAGGAAGTCAGAGGATCAAAGTTATTACAATTTATCCTGACCAAATTTCACTGCAATCCATCTAATAAACCTCAACTTTTATCCATCTTACAATTTGTTTTTCTTTACAATCAGTATTACAGTCTCACAGAGCCGCCAGCAAGGCTGTAGACTCTTAGTCTTGTTGTAAATGTTATTTCATGGATATATGAAGATGGTATTAATGGCATTTGAGCAGTATTTAATGTACTTGTATGCACTGTATATATGTGTATTTTCTGTATAAGCATTTTACAACAGCTTGAATTATTATTTTTAATATTACCTCTCCCAAAGCCTGCAGGGCAACTGTAGCTGCCATGGCCTTGGCATGTTTCTTATTGGGGCTAGCTGTCTGGGGTTGGTAGTCCACGCCATTCACTGTGACCTGGAGACAACACAACATATGGATGGATGATCAAAAGTCAGAATTTAACCATCAGAGAATACAATAAATAAAAACAGCATGTGAATAAGAACAGACATTCGAATAGGTGAGGGAAGCAAGCAAACCTCATGCATTTATTTTAAAAAATCCTTTTAGCTTACTGTTGCTGATCTGAAACTCAAATGTGAACTGTGTTGAGTTTCCAATCACACACAGTGAGCAGGGAGGATTCAAGGGTGATAAGGGGCACTATAAAAACAATACAGGTGTTGGTCGTATTCTTAGTATGTCTTACAATTTATAATTACAGGCTATTGAAAAATTCTAATTTTGTTTAGACAGAGTCGGACAACTGTCATATATGGAATGATTTTTCAACCTTTCAGTTCGTTGGAAATTTCTTTTACCCATGGTAGTGGCGTGGGAATGTTGGTCTCGGTTGTTCAGTCCACCACTTTGGTCCAGACTGAAATATCTTAACAGCTATTGGATGCATTTCCATGACGTTTTGTACAGACATTTATGGAGCTGAGAGGATGAAGCCTGACAACATTGTGATCATGTTATCATGCTGATGTTAGCATTTAGTTCAAAGCATCGCTGTGCCTCAGTACAGGCTCCCACAGCTGTAAGCATGGCTGTAGACTCTTAATCTTATTGTCAGATGAAGGAAAAAAGTAAAACAAAATTAAAGCTTTAAGAATTTCTTCAAATCTGATATCGTGGAACTCAGATGAAGAAATGCGAAGCTTTTAAAAGTGTGGACAAATCTCAAAGGTCGAATATGTAACCACCTGATGAAAAGGCAAACCCACCTTGAAGAGGAAATTCTTGCGGTGGTCAGGACCACTGTGATGAACCATGACAAAGTCTGGCTGCATTATCCGTCTCTTGTTACACAACTCAATGAGAGCAGACACCGGGTGCTTCCCTGTACACAGATAAAGGGCAGAATAAGATGAAGGGGCACACAAACATCCCACAGAGCCAGGAATAATCAGTTTCATACGTCATTCACATTAATGTTTATCAAGGCTAACAATCAAAACGGTCATTATAACCTTGTGATACTGGCTATGTATTTGGGTACTGAATGGGGCTGAATGATTCATAATTTCTACATTGAAATCACAATTTGAAAGAGTGTAATTTTCAAATTGTGAGAGTTAATTTATATAATTAACAGTGTTAACAAGTTGTAGCTATTTAAAGCTTAAGCTGCCGAATTTGGATTTTGCCTGCTATAATGACAGTGATTTTGATGTTTGAATAAATAAGGAGAGGGCTTTTTGCTGTTCATAAAAGAGTGGAGAGTTTCTTCCTACATATATTGATCTGTGTCAGTGTTCAAATTATGGGTTGAGCCAGGGGGGCTTAGCTCCCCCAAAAGAGAATTGAGCTTCCCCAGAAGCAACAAAATTTTGAATTTGGGGAGGTTCTCAAAAAGTGCTAATTCAGCATTTCTAATGCTGTGTGTGTACAGGGAGTACAGAAAATGCACACAGCCCTGGGGAGCTCCAGTGTTGAGAGTCAGTGTGGGGGACGTGGTGATGCCCATCCGCACAACCTGGGGTCTACCGGTCAGGAAATCCAGGATCCAGCTGCACAGGGAGGAAATGACTCCCAGATCTCTGAGCTTGATAATGAGCTTGGAGGTCACAAGGTATTGAATGCTTTAACTGTTCTTGATGAACAGCATTCTCACATCTATGTTCCTCCGTGTGTTGAGAGGGCAGTGTGGAGGGCCAGGGAAATTGCGCAATCTGTTGACCTGTTTGGTATGTATGCAAACTGTAGTGGGTCCAGTGAGTCTGGCAGAGAAGAGGTGATGTGAGTTTTGACTAGCCGCTCAAAGCACTTCATGATGACAGAAGTAAATGCTACTGGGTCATTAAGGCAGAGAGCTTTTGGCTTCTTGGGGACTGGGACAATGGTGGTCTTTTTAAAACATGAGGGGACTACGGATTTCAGCAGTGAGAGGTTAAAAAAATCTGTGAAGACATCCGCCAGCTGGTCTGCACACACTTTGACTACTCAGCCGGGGATACCTTCAGGACCTGGAGTATTGCGTGGGTTAATCATTTTGAAGGATTTACTCACATCTGCCCTAGATATTTCCAGTGGGCATGGGTCCTGAGCCTTTTGTATACTCACAGCAGGGGTGTTAACCTCAAAGGGTGCATAGAAAGTGTTCAGTTCATCTGGGAGAGATGCAGACACTTCATCATTGCAGACTGTCCTTTTATAGTCCATAATGATCCTTAGTCCAGTCCACATATTTCTGGTGTTGGAGCCACAGAGTTGTCGGAATCCCCCCAGTTAAACTTTTGAGCACATCATGTCATTGCTTTAAGCTCATCACCTTGAAAGCTCTGAACTGGGATCTCCAGGATTCAGAGCGGTCAAGGAGTCTGTCCTGGGATGCAAAAGTCTAGTCCTTTCAACTGTATCAGTCAGATAAACATTGTCAGACGTGACTCACCAGCAGTTTGTCATTATTACCATAAGTAACTCATAAATATATAAATATAACAGAGCTTTTGAATATCATAATAAATGTGAATTGAGAGTAATGTCAATTATACCACTAATGTAATATCTTAAAGTGATGATCCTTAAGATTTTCATAAAATCAAACCCCATTTTTGATACTATTTATGATTTGCATTTTTTCTGCAATAGCCATTTAATGTATTTACATTCAGTAATTATCACTCTATATATTAGTTTTGTAGTGGTGGAGTCCACTATTCCTGTGCTGGATTCAGATTGCCTACAAGGGATTCACAGGAAGTTATGCCGCATGTAACCCAGCACAGTTTTATTTTATTGATATCAGCCTCATGGTTTACTGTTCACTCTCCTACAGCCGAATCAGAGCGGTATTAAGTTACTGCTTATGCAAACCCAACATTTCCTACTGCCGCTGCTTCACACTAAAAGTGTTCAACTGGTGAAACATGGGGTGGGCTTTCATTGTAAAGCAGTCACAGAAAAGCACAGTATTTAAGCCCACGATTAGCGCTTGGGGTTCTTGGGACATCACACACCCACTCACTGTCCTGCCCTCTGGACGCAGGCACAGGTCCCTGAGGTGCAGAAGGGGTCGCTTTGGCAAAAGCCTCATACCTGCAGCCATAGCAGCCCTAAACAGGGTGACTTGCTTCATGCTGTTTTGTGTGCTGTTGTGTTGTACATCATGTATTTCTGTTGTGTGATGTCATTGTTGTGTGATGATGTGTGCAAAGTGTAATGTTGATTTTCCCTGTGATGTACAGTGCTGTGGAAAAGAATTCCCCCCTGGGGACAATAAAGTCTAAACCAACTTTACAGTGCCCTGCTGTTGTGTGGAAATCTATGTACAGCATGAAATTAGATCACAGTTGCAATTATTATTGACTGGCTTCTTTATTAAAAAATGTTTGCTTGTTTGCACTGTTAACAGACACGCAAGTAGCTCTTCTGTTGTATTTCTGACAAAGTAGCTGCTCAAGAAGTGTTTGCTGTAGTATTAAACTGCACCTGCTCTTACCAGCAGTAACCACTGATGTTGCCAAATCAACAAGGACTGAAA
Source organism: Macquaria ambigua (assembly GCA_008360985.2). NCBI lineage: Eukaryota > Metazoa > Chordata > Actinopteri > Centrarchiformes > Percichthyidae > Macquaria > Macquaria ambigua. Next base: position 150,748 of record VMKM01001352.1, read on the forward strand.
TCCTAAGGATCACAACTTTAATTGTGACCAGATTGAATGTGAAAACAGCCTTCTAGTGTCAAACTTTGCACGTATATCATTCTGCACAGTGAAGCTCAAATGTCACAGTCAAGGAACAAGAAAAAAAACACATTTTTGACTAGAGACGGAACAAACAAATGCATTCAGTCAAAATAAAAAAATCGATAAAGTTGGAAATAAGTTCATTATCTTAAGTTCATTATAATAAGTTCATTATCTTTCAAAAGTAGTATCATTCCTTTGTTAGCTCAGTGTTTTTGCAATGTTACACCTGTTATGACAGAAATGGTGCTGGTGTGGCCGAGCGAGAGAGAATATATGGACAGAAGGAGAGTAGTGTGAAACTAAAAAAAAAAAAACTCAGCACTTAGTGAAAGGATATCACAACTAATCTATCATAGCATGAATGACACACAATGACATAATTTCATTATGAATAATGATATCAACAGTTGGAGGTAGGGGTGTAAGAAAATATCGATACACTTATATCGATGTGATACTGTATCGATTCTCAAAAACACTATCTAACTATAATTAATAGTTTACATGCAAAGATTCGGGGAGGTGGTT